>JAPPVO010000019.1:18530872-18635872 GCA_030407325.1 Camellia japonica | reverse complement strand
GTTTGTACATAAGTCCAGAAAGATGTCCTTTCAAGTCTGAGTTGGCTTAGTGCTTAGTACTCCATGTTATGCTCAAGGAAGTTGGGGATATCACAAATCACAGAAAATGTGGCAGTTGGTCTTTGCCGCCTTGCAACATATACTAGAGGATAGCTGTAGCGAATTAGGAATCTTCAAATTGATGAATTGACTACAATTGACAGGAGAAGATTAAATCATCTGCGACCATTCTCTACTTCTCCACTTCATAATGATGAGGAAGGGGTTTAAGAAACTGTAGTTTCGCAGATAGAATAATGATGAGGAAGGGTGCCATTTTTTTCTTTTTTCTTTTTTTTTGAGACCTTTAGTTGTTGTAGCACATTCTGTTTTGTGCTCACCCATTTGATGATCAAATTTTTTTTTATTAAAAAAATTCTGTATTATTTAAGAACTCACTCAAAATTTATTTGTAATACAAAATAACGGAGGCAGTGCCAATTCCTCTTGAAGGCAACGAATGTTCTATAGTGTGTGGTGTGAAGGTGGCAGTGATGGGTTGGTGGTGGGATAGTAGTGGTGGTATCACTTGTAGCTTTGTTTTGCGATTGCTTCTCTCAGTTTATTATTATTATTATTATTTTTATTTTTTTCTCTTGTTTATTACACTAAAAATTTACTCATTTTGTTGGCACGAATATAAAAAAGAGTAATACTAAATGCTAAGTTTTTAAATGTTAGTCAATACGTATTGGTATTTGGAACTTTCAATACTTGATATTTATTAGTATATTGGCCAATATTTTAGTGTATCACCAATTCCGATATATTGCCCATTATCACTATTTAAAACCATGCTACACACCCATTTTTCACACTTCATTTGCAGAACTCAAGGGCCTGCTGTGGGAAGAAAAAAAAAAAAAGAAAAAAAACAAAATTCAGTAGGAAAGAAAAAAGTTTTTCCACTACTGTCGTAGAAATTTGCCTAGCTCAAATTTAACAACGAAATAGATTCCCTCAAGTCCACTACATTTGAAATATCCAACTTTGTCAAACTTATCATTTTATTTATTTTAAGTCATTGCAAATTACACATACACAAACTAAAATGGAAACAAATAAAAACCCAACTGATTGATAATTGAATGGTTATTTTAACAGACATTATAATCCAATGAAGACTTGAGTCGTGGTCACTTTCATTAATGGCATGGAGTTTCATCTAATTCTAAATTCTTCTGCTACAGAAAAAGATATCAAGAAATTATTTTTTATTTTTATTTATCTCTCTAGGATAAAATTGTTGTTAAAAAGTTTATACATTTGGCAAATACTAAGAACATTAGCTTAGTTGTTATTGAGAAAGTTTATCAGTGATATGGACCTTTTTCTTTTTCTTTTTCTTTTTCTTTTTGGTTTTAGTAAGTTTTTTAGATTTTTACAGATAAAAAAAAAAAAAAATCATACTATTTAAATCCTTCTGGACAAAGACGTCAATGTGAAAACATATAATATTTTTTTTAAAATTTTACTACAAAATCAAAAAAAAAAAAAAAAAATGCAATTACCAAACATCCTATTAAAATTGAAAAAATTACACTAATGATCCCTAGTGTTAATTTAGTAATTTTAAATTGTGATAAATTCAACTTTCAATTTTAGAATTGTTTTCAATCAAGGACAATCTCTTATGGAAGTTTCATTTTTGGACAGAAATTACTCACGTGTAGTGCGCATGAGCATTGTTTAAGGGTAAACTTGTCTTTTTAGAACTCTTCCTCCTTTTCCTTCATCTTCTTCCCCATTTACAGTCACTCCTGCTAGCCTCTCTGCCACAATTTCACCCGAAAAAACAATCAGCTTGCATTGGCCCCCGCATTGTCATTAAATTATTTTTTTAAAAGAAAAATTCAAAATCAATTGCTAACCCAGATAATGTTGGAGGTGGTGGGTTCTGATGTGTGTGTTGAAAGAGTGTTTTTATTTTTTTGATTGGCATAGTAAAATAAAAGAGTGTTTGGAGAGAGGAGCGAAATCAATTGACACTGCAATCAATAAAAACTCATCCTCACCAACACCATTCAAACCCATCCCCAACATCACCACAAACCCACCACCAAATGTGTGAGAGAGAGAGATTTGGTTGCGAACACCACTACCATGGCCAGTTGGACCCCCACTGCTAACCCCTGGCAGCATGTTACGGGTTGCCTTGTAAGGTCAACTCCGTGACTTTTTTTGGAGCCTCATATTCAATTGGGCCTATAGTATTTGGACATTTTTTTTTTTTATATTTAAAACACAAAATTATATTTGGGGCCCCTATTTTTAGCCCAAATTTGGGGGCCCAAAGCGCAGGCCTCTCTTGCCTTCCCTCAGGGCCGGCCCTACTTGGAAGTGCCTAGGTGATGGGCATCGAGATTCCAAGTCAATGGTTCGGTGCCTCAACGTGGCCCCAAGATTGGCCCCAAGTAGCCCAAGGCAAACATGCCACCATACAGCTAGTAGCACACGCAAGCAGTAAGGCCGCAACCCAGGCCGCAGATAGGCTACAGCACAGGCCGTAGCACAGCCAGCAGCCAGCCACAGATAAGCAGCGGCTCAGGTCGCAGGCCAGGCCGCCTGCTAGTCTTGCCGCCTACAGCCTAGGCCGCAGCTCAAGTCATGACCCAACAGAGCAACCAGTAACAACAGCTAACAATGCAGAGTTTTAGCGTGTTGTTTGGGCATCCAAATGAAGGAGTTTTGGGTTGAAATTTTTACTGGAAAGAGGTCTTGGGGGAAGTGTTTTCCCGACCAAGTTTTGTAATTTTTCTCAATTTGTGAAATTTTTAAAAATCATTATAACTCCTCGAATATAGGGCATGTTTCTTTTTGCTAGTTTGTCAAAGGCTTAACAAGCATATATAAGGGGGCATGGTGTGCTACCTACCTGCCTCTTCGTCCAAACTGGGCTTGAAGTGAGCAACCTTGGGGCAACTCAAGGGTGGGCTTTAGGCATCCAGAGGGGGGTCTAGAGTCTCCACGCGGGTTTAGGAGCCTTGTGGATGGTGAAAAAATGTAAGCACTATGCGTGCCTCTTGGGCACGAGGTTTAACATGTTATTTCCATTATGCCACGCGTTATGGCATCTTTGGGGACTCGTTTTAGACTAAATGGGCTATCGAGGCACCACCAAAGGCCTTGTGTGCAACTCAAGTGCTTGGTTTGGGTTCAACCTTGCATGTGGGGAATCCGTGGCTTAAGCTAAGCAGTTGGAAGAAAACACTGTATATGTAGGCTATTGAATGAAAGCATCAAGCTATACATTAACTAAATCCATTGAGGGATAACATTAGGCTATAAGTAAGTTATGGATTGAGACGTTGCCTTACTCGAGTGACACGGTGCAACGCTAAGGTGCGCAATGGCCTTAGGCGGAATCTAACATCCGTGTTGGCACGAGGACTACGTCGTGGGGAAGAGATGGTGTCTTGTGGGCTATGCATGACCATGTGGCCAGCCGATATGCATCGATTGACGCATGCTTGACCCTATGACACTTCGAGATGCTGTCAAAGACCTAACATGCTATGTTGGCTTATCGACTAAGTCGAGGGCCTTCATTAACACATTATTGTGTGGCTAGGCACCTTGATGACATGAACCAAAGTTGGGCGAGCACCTTGCTTGAGATAAGCTTGGTGCTATGAAGTGACTTATGTCGTGCTTGGTGCACTTGAGGCATCAAGCCTACTTGTGACATCCGGTTGAAGATGGAGCTTCCTTGTGGAGTTGTTCTGCTTGACAAAGCATTGAAAATGAGTGAGATCTTTAACACTCGATTTGTCGATGAGCTATAGCGGGCTTAAACTTGGTGAAATTTGAGTGCCACATGGGCAAAAAATTGATCCATTGCACCTCTAAAGGAGTCGGCCCGTGACACTTCGCTACCCTATGCCAGCCTTTGAGAGTGTAATTGTGGGTTATGTGACACAGGAAGTTGGGGATTTGGGTTGTCAAGTTTGGGATACTAAAGCTGAAACTTGGTTTGAAGATTTCTATTTGTCTATAGGCTTATGGGTGAACAAAATCCATGTTTTGTGGAGGAAGTTTCCATGTGAGTTGATAAAGCAAAGGATTTGGAGAGAGGTGAGGTGCACCGGTGGTTTTATGGTGGCTGAGGTATTAGAGAGATCAATGGTGGTGCGGTCTAGGTGAAATGACAAGTTTACCCTCCAAAGAAAGCACATGCAGAGCAATTTCTGTCCAAAAACAGAACGGAGTCATTAATTGTCCTTGATCGAAATCATTTTCAAAATTCAAAATTAAATGTGTTTCAATTGAAAAGTTAAGGATCAAATTGGCACAATAAGTAAATTTTAAGGACTATATGTGTAATTTGCTATTTTTTATATTTTTTATTTATCAATTGTCAATGTTTGATATTGAAATTAAGTTCGGCGTGGGTCTGTTTTGATGTGAACCAACGTCAAGTGGCCCAGCGGTCGATGGCGTTACACATATCCTCTCTTATGGTTGCTGAACAGAAAGGGTGTCATTTTGTTTTGATTTTTACAGATAGTTAGGTTTTGGTGGACACCCTTCATGGCAAGATCAAGGCAAATTGGGAAGTTAATATGGTTATATTAGATATAAAGAATCTTAATTGTTCTTTCATTTTCTAACTATCTCTAAGGTTGATCGGTAATTGAACCACCTCATAAACTTGCTCGGTTTGTTAATGGTTTCTACTGTGCTATAATATTTTTCCTTTCTCACAAAAAAAAAAAAAAAAAACTTTAAATTATATTTAATCTTTGTTGGACTAGAAGTCTAAATTTTATTTTGTTTTAATTTATTATAACATGTTCTGTAAGTTCTTATAGGTTGGAGGACTTACGTGTAGGTCTTAATAAGTGGATTTCTTATCCAATAGCTATATGATAATGAATAGCATTTTTCGTTATACACTATTAAAAAACGTCATTAATTGTTAATTTTTAACGACAATATGAAAATTGTCACAAAAAATATCACTAATTATAAGTTTTAGCGACAGTTTAAAAAAATGTCACAAAAAAGTGTCACTAATTCACAACTTTTAACAACAATTTGAAAAATTCGTCACAAAAAAGGATACTAATTGTAAGTTTTAGCGACAATTTATAAAATCATGACAAAAAGTCACTAATTGTTAATTTTTAGCGCCATATGTAAAAAATCGTCACAAAAAAAAAAATAATTTTAGCAACGATTTTACCAAAATTTATTTTCAATAGGACTTGATGAGAATTAAGTCCAACTATTATGACCTATTAGTAATTTACCCTAATAGGGGTTTTTCATAAATCCATAATTAGGGGTGGCTAACTTAGTCCAAACCCATGAACCCGCCTAAATTAATAAATTGGTTGTTCACGATCAACCCAATTAAAATTGGATTTATATGGATTGGACATAGATACCCATTTAAGCCCATCTAAATGGACACCACTTCTATAACCAATCTACCTCCTCCACTACCGTTACTCTGTTGCCACCGCCACCGCTGACACACCACCACCACCACTACCTCCTCCACTACCGTTACTCTGCTGCCACCGCCACCGCCACCGCCGACACACCACCACCACTTTTGCCACCACCACCAACGTCGTCATAAATAAATAAAAAAAATTATTTTTAAAAAATAAATAAATAAATAGGTTAGCTGGGTTCATTTGTCCAACCTGTATCCAATTCAACCTGTTTTGACCTGCCCATACCTGTCCACCCTAATCCTGTTATAAAGACATGTGTATTATTGAATCTCACAAGTGTTTGTATAAATCAAAAAGTCCTAATAAATAGACTTAAACACTTTTTGTCACAATTTTATGAATGTCGCTAAAAAGTTACAATTAGTGATGGTTTTCTAAATTTGTAACTAAAAATGACAATTAGTAACGTTTTTCTGTATTGAATTTATCAAATTGTTATTAAAAACTAACAATTAGTAACATTTTTTTTTTATGAAAACACCGCTAAAAAAAATAAAAAATAGAATTTTGTGGTAACAATTAAAAGTGAACATGATTTTTTAATGTATCAAAAGGTCAAGAAAACTTATTGGTGCAGACCATCGTTTGTCAACTATACATTTTAGTCAAAAAAATTTAAAAATTACTATAGTTTGTCACATCACTTTCTCTACTTTTTTGTATATATTTTCATAAAAATTAAAAAGTCACTAAAATAGTATATTTTCAAACGAGGACTCATCTTCCTAATATGATTTTTCAATCGATTTCCATTAAAAAGCTTGGCATTCCCTAGGTCTATTTAGGTTTGACTTGTGAGCCCAAGGTATTTAGTCAAAGCTTAATACAACTTGATAAATTTAGCATAACTTATTAGCCCAAGTTATGTTCATTTTAGACTGAACCAGTGCAATATACATAATTAATTAAGCAATACTTAATCAATTAAAAAAAATAGAAGAAATAAAACAAAACTGAGATCAGTGGAGAATTCACATACTTATTATTTTGAATGCTATCTTTTACTGGGAGGCACTTGAAGGTTCTAGAGTATCCTTCAACCTTCTAAAGTATCTCAGTCTTGTAGAAGAATGTAAGAATTTGTACATATTCTAGAATTTCTTAGAGTCTTGTGATTTTATACACGTATATATTTATCTTGTATACTTAGAAGAAAAGTCTAGAGTTCTCCATTCTTAAGGTTCCAAAACAATCATTGTAAGCCTATAAAAGGGAGAGTGCATCATTTATCCCACCATCCAAATAATTCAAGTTCTCATCCCGAGTAATTTAGAGTTTGGTTAGGTGAAACGAGTGAATCTAATCGATTCGCAGATCATTTAAATCACGATGATCAGTGACCTCGCGCGATCTGCGGAAGAGATCGTGAATGTAGCCAGATCATTTATGGCATTAGTGAGTGCAGTCGGGTCAAGGGCTATGTTATTCATATCTTGTTAGGAAACACATTCCAAGGCATTGTAATCGCTATCGTAACCTAAGAAAGTGGATTTGGGAATTAGATGTGAAGAAGTAAGAGAAAATGCCCGAACTCCAACCACTCTTCAGAATTCTCCATTTGGTAAGCGTTCAAGTAGAGGCTGTCCCGTCGAATCCTCAGCTTGATCTAATGATTGTTGGTTTGCAGTATGATGTTGAACCATCGAGTGGGTGGATTCTGTTGAACGGGAAGTACGGGAATATTGTGTAAAATGAAGTCCCTGTAAGCTTTACTACCCCTTTCAACGTTGAACTTCTTTGTGAATTCTGCCATTAACTGAATTCAATTCTGTCATTGACAATAATAATCAATCAATAGAAGAACATAAAAATAATAACTTAATGAAGTGTGTGTTTGAAACAGTCCCTCCATGGGAGATCATGGCAGTTGTGGTTGATTTTCGTAGCTTTGCAAATGACAGATCTTGGAAGTTCTTGTGGACCAAAAGGACCAGCAGCTCTGCTGCTCATTGGGTGGCTATTGCTCAAGCTAGATCAACACTACCTGCAAGTTGGGTAACATGTGTGCCATTGGAATTTGTTTCTGTTGTTTCCCATGATGTACCTGCTCATCTTTAATTTCTTTTATAAAATCCTGTCTGTTCCAAAAAAAAAGAAAAAAGAAGTGCTTGTAATTATCATTTTCAACGTTAAATTCCGCCATTAACTCAATTGAATTCTGTTATTGACAATAATACTAAATCAATAGCTAAAATAATAATAATTAAATAATATTAATAAATAATTTTTATTTTACTCATCTCACGCATTATTGTCAAATCTTGAATCAAATCGTGAATCGTTTTGCTAAAATAATGAATTGTGAATCATATGACTCACTTTATTTAACACTAGCGGTCGGACACACGATGTGTGTGCAAACATGTGTTTGGCAAGTGAATTTGCAGGCTTTTTTGGTTATTTTAGCCACAAAAAACAAAATAGGCTATTTTAGCCATAACAAACAAAACATCACATTCAACCCATAATCATTACATTCTTCTCTCACAAAAAAACTCAAAAAAGCCAAAAAGCCCTTCCCAAACCAAGCTTTTAAAATAGCCAAAAAAGTCAAAAAACCAAAAAGCCAACCCACTTCCCAAACGGAGGCTAAAAAAAGTATTATTTTTTTTAAAAATGATTATACATCACAAACTTATTAAAAAATAAAATAAAGAACACTCACAATTTTGATATAAACAAAATAAAACAATTACATTTTTTTCTTTTTTGGATATAAACGAAGTAAAATAATAGTCAAATTTTTTCCCTAAGGAACTTGATAATATAATGAAACTTTTTATCTTCTTTTATTTTTTAATGAAGAAAATAAAAAGTATAATTAAATTAGTACACACAAAATACAAAAATAAAAACCCAAGACTGTTAAAACACTCACAGTCAAAGAGACTTATACAAAAAATAAAATAACCATAGCCAAAACTCAAAAAAAAAAAAAAAAAAAAAAAACTATTTTAAAAAAAAACTTAAAAGCACTGGATACAAAACAAAAAGTTACAACATTAAATAAAAGTTCATATATAAACCATGAAACTAAAATCTCAAAAAAGAACACAACATTAAATAGTATATCCAAAAGTCAATATCAAGAAGTTCATACATAAACCATGGATGTTTGCTTTAATTAAAATTTATAAACTTTCGGGAATTACCAAAAAGAAAAATAGAATTTATACCCAAAAAATTGAGAATATTTAAAACATAAATTGAGAATATTTAAAACATAAACAAACCTATTAATTGTAGTTATTTTTTTAGAACAGAATTTATACCTAAAAGATTAATAAGAAGGATAATTTATAGTTTAGATTGAAGAATATTTAAAACATAAACGAAATCCTATCATTCTGCAAAAATTGCAATGCCAAAAATTATAAATTGAAGACTCTTAAACATTTACAGAATTTATATAAAAAAAAAAATTAAACAAAAATTTCAATCACTCAAAAAAATAGAACGACATTCTGCAATGCCAAGGCCTAAGGGCGATCCAAGGAACAGCAACAAAGTAGACAGCAATAGCCCTAAAAAGTAAAATGTGCCCACTAATCTCAACCATGGCTAACACTTTTCCAGAAGCTTCATATGCAGCAGTTAATCCATGCAGGGTCTCCAAATTCTAAAAAAATACCTTAAAAAAAAAGTCAAAACTCTGAATCATGAAAATGGATCCAGATTTCTCCAGTCTCCATTCTCAATAGTCATGAATTTTTAGAATTTCTCAGTATAATATACACACTTTGTACCCTTCACCCTGCAATACATCTACTGGAAATTGAAGCCAGTGTTGCAAGAAATTTGCTAAAAAAAAAAAAAAATTAATAAGCAACAAAAACCCTTAACCTATCACACTAATATTCATATATCTCCTCCACTAAAATTCTTTGCCTCTAGCTAGATTACTATCTTGATACATGCTTACTCACAAAAATAACACATGTAAACCTACGTAACCCATTAAAATACCACAATACTCACCAACCACAATCAGGCTCAAAATTGCAACACCATTGGAAATAAATTTTTTGTGTTTCACAAAAACTATAACCAATTAACCACTCAGACTCATGTACATACCCGTAATCTGAAAAAAAAATAAAAATCACACAAAACCCATCTTTTAGCCCAACAATTAAGAGAGAGAGATTGAGAGATGGATGGTTGGTTGTTGCTTGGGTGTGCAGAAACTGTAGGAACATGGGAGCTGATCAAGCCGAATTTCTGGTGGTTGTGGAGGAGCCACCTGCTGAAGTGCGCAACCAAGTCCTTGCTGATATGGTGGGAGTGGCTTATAGGAGGCTTTAGTGTCTCTGTTTTTTTCTGCTTCTGTTTCTTCTCTTTTTCCTATTCCGCTGTACCAAAAAAAAAAAAGAAACTGTAGGAACATGGGCAAGTTTTTTATTTTTTTGTTTTAAAGAATCAGATTGGTTGGGATGAAAAGGTGTTTGTGGAAGTTTAGAATTGGGTAAGTTGAGATGTGTGAGGAAACGTGGGTGTGCGAGGGATGTGGATATATTTATTTATTTATTTATTTTTAAATCAACAAAAATCCACATGGCAGAAGTTTCAAGAAATCAAAATTAGGCTTCTCTTAATAGAATAGAATAGAATAGAATAGAATAAAAACATCTCCATCCACATCTCTTTAAGATCAGAATCCCCAATAAGCAAGCAATCTAGATCAAATAGGTCAATCTCATCCCACTAAATTATATTGGGTATATTGTTCTCATAAATTATGACAGGTGTAGAGACATGTAATTACAGGTAAATTCAAAAAAAAAAAATAAAAAAAAAATCAAGGTCAATCATCATATATTAATAATTTATAGGACTCACATTTTCATAACAAAAATAAATTGCACAAATTATTATGCTAAAATATAACACCCATGCCTGAAGCATTTTTTTTTTTTTTTTGAAGGTAAACAGGCACTTACATAAGACCATGCAAAACAAATCCATATAAAACAGTGTACATTACTATCTTAACAGAATTAACAGCTTTGCAATTAAAAAATAAAATAAAATAAAAAGCTCAGCAAAAACACAATTAACACAATCCAACTAACAAATCGAAATCAAAATCAAAATTAATTTCTATTGAAAAGCTATATGAAAACTCCTAATTATAATCTTATACGGAATTTGAGAGAGAGAGAGAGAGAGAGAGAGAGAGGACCATGGAAAGTGGGATTGCTGAAGGAGCGATCGAGTGTGATGGACTTATCAAGCTTGTCAAGAGAATGATAAGAAAGGCGAGAAGAAACTCTTCGCTCAATTGCTTTCTTTCACTTGCGAGATAACTTCTTCTTTGACGAATGCAATCCACCCCCACACACCTTTCCAGGGTCGACATGCAAGCTCTTATACTCTAGTCTATAGAGAGACAACACAATCTCTCTCTCTCTCTAGTTCCACACGATGTGAGAATAGAGAGAGAGAGAGAGAGAGAGAGAGAGAGAGAGAGGGGGAGGGGCAGAGGGGGAAAAAAAGAGGAAATTGAGTATTGGGTAGTTTGTTTTTGGGTGGGTAAGTATTGGTAGGGGTGTAAATCTGGCTCGGCTTGGCCCATGCGGGTCCGGGCTGGGTCGGGCCCATATTGGGCCTTGTGGGCTCTCGTCAAAATTCGGACTAGGCCGGGCCATGAGCCAAAAAATTAAGCCCAGGTCCAAACCCAAGGGTATTCAGGCCTTGGGCGGGCCGGCCCAATAGGCTTGGGCCTGGCCTCGGGCTTGGGTGGGCTTGACCATTTTTAATTTTTTTTTCCTACCAAAATTTTATTATTTTCCATTAAAAAATACACTGGGTCTAGGGTGGGCTGAGCGGGCCGGGCTTCGGGCCAGGTCCTAAGTGGGCCTTAAGCAGGCTGATGGGCCACGGGCCGGGCCAAGCGGGCTTCAAAACGATGGCCCAGGGACTTGGGATGGGCTCGGGCTTGGGCCCAAGCGGGCCTAAACGACCCGGGCCCATCTCGAGCCGTTGGCGGTTTCGGCTGCCCACGGGCCGCGGACCATTTTTACACCCTTAAGTATTGGGTAGTTGATTAAGGAAGAAAGTGGAAAACGTGGGACTTTTTTTTTCTTTCAAATCACTTAAAGTCCACGTGGTTGCACATGGTGGAAGCTTCAAGAGACCAAATTCAAGCATCACTTAATGTAATAGTATAGATTGTTAGTGTGAGAATTCAGTACAATATATAAGAGTTTTAGAGATCAAATTTTTTGGTCTTTTGAAAGTGAAAATTTTGTTGCAAAAGACATTTAGAGACTAATTTCTATCGTCATGGAGATAGTCGCTAAAAGGTCGTCTCTAAAAGTCAAAACTAAGATTTTTAGTGACAAAATTTTGAAAATGTCACTAATAAATGGACTTTTAGGGACAAAATAATTTGGTCTAAAAATGGTTTATTTTTTGAGACAAAAATTTGGTCCCAAAAAGATAATAATTCATCACTAATGTCCAATTTTGGTTGTTAAAAATATAATAATGACACTTTTCGCAACAAAAATCTTTGGTTTCTAAAAAATAGTTTTGTCCCTAAATTTTGGCTTCTAAAATCTTAATTTTTTGTAGTGATTATTAGTGAAGAGATTCTTAGGGTGGAATTATTAGTGAGAAGGCTAAGAAAAATTGTGTTTGTTTAATGACTATTGGACTAGTAACGATGGTCATTAAACAAACACAATTTTTGATTTGATTTAAGCCCCAAAAATCAAAAATAGCAAAGGCTTAAGGGATGATCAGCAAAAAATCAAGTGCAAGACCTGTGGCCAGTTTGTGGACGGGTTAGAGTTGATGAACAAACACCAGGAGGTACGTAAATGTCTCATCATCAAATTCATATCCACATTAATACAATTACTTAATGTTCAAATTAAATTGATTTAATTTGATTTGATTTGATTTTGTAGACTCACAAGGCTCCCAAGCCAAGACCCTCATCACCGCCACTGCACTGCCAGCTGCCACCGCCGCTCCAGCAATAGCAATTTGCTAATAAGATATTCTTCAATCAATTTTACATACATGAGTAGAAGTTATTTTGCTAGCAAAAAGTGTAGTAGTTCAAGCAGTATTGTCATATGGGGGAGGATGCAACTTATTCGAACATATAGTGTACAAATCTAATGGAGTCCCTCTTTATTTTAACTCAAAGAAAAGTGAAAAGTTTGATTAGAACTTTTTTATGGTCTGGTTTTGAGCTTAAACAAACAGGGCAAAGTGAGAGAATATTTGTGTTCCTAAACAAAGAGGGTTGGGTTTTAGATCTTTGAAAACTTGGAATAAAGCCAATATGCTTAAACACGTTTGGGCTATAAGTATGAAGGCTGATTCACTTTGGGTTAAATTGATACATACCTATATTTAAAAAAAAAAATTATTTCCTCATGTGTAACTCTAATAAAAATGAATAAAATTTAATTGATTATAAATCATTTTATTACATATTTTAGATAAATTTTATGTTATTATTTAATTTTAAAAATTATTTTTTAATTATTTAATTATGCCCGTACATAGCACCATTCAAATCCATCTCCAACATCACCACAAACCCACCACCAAATGTGAGAGAGAGAGAGAGAGAGAGAGAGAGATTTTGTTGCGAACACCACCACCATGGCCACTAAGAACCCCACTGCCAACCCCTGGCTTCGCCACCCTATGCCTACCTCTCTGCCACAATTTCATCCAAAAAAACAAGTTCAGATCCTCTTCAGTCATTTTCTCCAGTATTTTCTCTAGGGGGCAGCCCAGGTTGAGTTACGTCACCCCACTGAAAAACCTGCGGCTTAGATTGCTTCAGTTAAAAATAATATATAAAAAAAAAAAATCAAATTTGTTTTAGCAAAACAGAAAGTCTTTCAATTTTCCCTCCCATATCTTCTCATCAACATTTTCCGTCCCTCTTGAGTTGTTCACTAGCGATGACCTCATCTCACGAAATCGAAGCTCGACGGTGGCGAACATCGACAGTGACCATTCTAAAAAATTCTTATTAAACAACAAATAGAGAAATTGAAAATGGAAAATGATCACGAAAAATTGGTTTTCAAAAAATTCTTATTGAACAACAAATGGGTTAAGAGAGGGGTGGTGCTGTTGCCTACCCACTTTCATTTTCTGATTAAAAATAAATATTCCCACTTTCTTTTCTTTTCTTTATGGATTTTGCACATTTATGCCC
The DNA here is from genome assembly GCA_030407325.1 of Camellia japonica. Classification (NCBI taxonomy): domain Eukaryota; kingdom Viridiplantae; phylum Streptophyta; class Magnoliopsida; order Ericales; family Theaceae; genus Camellia; species Camellia japonica. Next base: position 18,622,177 of record JAPPVO010000019.1, on the reverse strand, counting down.
ATGCAATGGAGAATATATATATATACTATATATAAAGTGAACACCTCCTTATAGTGTTTTGAAGCCTTGATTTCATATGCTGTCATGTGTCTATTTTTTATTTAAAATTAAAAAAATCCACTTTTTATTTAAAATTAAAAAAAAAAATTAGATAGATGAGATGAGGGGACTTGAACCTTGAACTCAAGTCAAATGAATAAAATTCTTATCACTTGACTAGTACATAATATATAATAAATATATATATTTTTTTATTTATTTAAGTTGCACACGCATTACGTTTGCCAACCGCTAGTATATATATATATTATTCTTCTCTCTCTAGAAGTCAATAATCTGTATGTATGTATGTAATCACTCTCTTAGGTATATTATCAATGTAGAGACACTAACAAAATTGTCTTGCATAATTTTGCATATAAGCAGGATTGAATGAGTTTTTGAATGCAATATGAGTTGAACTTCACATAGAGAAAATTAAATTAAATAGATTAATAATAAGGATGAGTCAATATGTTCATCAACAATACACCAAACAATATAAATACGCTCCAAAATAATAATTCAATTTATAATGGGAGAGAGCTCTAGCGGACAACAAGGGATAAAGACTGACAATCTTGTCAAAAGATTTCTTCGAACCGACTCCAACACACCCACACAAATCGAACCGACTCTGTGAAACCTAGGGGTTAAAAGTCAAATGGAGTGGATGGGCCTCCAGCTCTGTCTAGCCCGAGTAGTGCTTAGCACTGCCTAACCCAAATTGTAGACCCAAGTTATTTACTTAATAAATTTAACTCATGTTCGGTTTAGGTTGAAAAAACATTTTGGATTCGACCATTAAACATCGATTTTTTCACCTTTATTGGGGAAAAGTCTAGGATTTTTTTTAAGAAACATGTCCTATCAAGTTTATGAAGTGGTTAAAAAAATTCACAATTTAAAAAGTTTTGGCATCGGACAGCTTAATAAATTGAGTAATACTATAAACCGTATGTTATTTAAAAATTAATTTTCATCACACTCCACATAGATTTCACACTATACAAATTAATTTTCATCACACAATCATCCACTTAGAATTTTTTGGGTAGATAAGGGTGGGTCTCTAAACTTTTCCTAATAAATTTAGGGGCATTTGTGGCTGATCCAATTAACTAAACTTATTTATAGTGCCATTTGTTTTTTCACTTATCAATATTTTTAAAAAATATTAAGGCAAAATAAGCATTTTACAACTTGTTAATGCATTAAAAAAATATAAAACACTTACAAGTATTTAAATCCATCAGGATTGGTTCATAATTTACTTGTAAATAAATTTTTTAGTTCGAATTAGGTTAATTTTGAACTTACTAGGCTACTGAGTTATTAAACTATATTTTTCTAGAACTTTGTTAAGTTAGTAGTTTGGGGGATTTACGGGCTGATCTCATTCACCACATTTATTTATTTATAAGTCTTATTCTTTGTTTACTTATAAATATCTCTAAAAAATATTGTAACAAAATAAACATTTTAAAATTTATTGATTCATTAAAAAAGTATACATTAGTTTGAGTTAGGTTAATTTTGAAATTGAACTATATTAAAAAAAAGAAAAAAAAGAAAAAGAAAAAGAAGAAGGTGATTTGAGTGTTTGATGATACAAATGAATTGTTTGGCAGTGTAATTACCAATTCTGCTGTGACTAAATCATGGAAAACATGAACATAATTTCTAGACATAAAATGTATTCAAAATAATGCAGCAATAGCATTCTTGTAATAATGAGATACAATAATGTGTATTTTGAATAAAAATGAAAAGATTATAAACAATCATGTCATTTTGTAAGAAAATCCTGTATTAAAATTATGTTTATGTATCATTAATACCCTTTAACAAATTTGGCCATTTGGTCAAGACAGACACTATTCATCATTCTGTTTGATAATGACTTATATAATCACTTTCGTTATTTCAGCTTTAAAAAACATAAAAAAAAATTTATCTGTTTGGCAATGATTGATTTATTAGTTGACAGAAAGGATAACAAAAAAATTCTCTCTCAACGTTATCCATTAAAAAAAAGAGATTATTTTTTAAACATTTGTTGTCATAAATTTTGAGTTGTGTGATGTTTGGTAAAACTGACGTGAAGACAATTTCTTTGTCGCAGATTAGTATATATTTGCACTAAATTAACCTCTCCCATACTCCTAACGAACTAATTAATCAGAAATTTTGTCCTTTAAATTTTTGTTTTCATCTGTGGGCGGCGTAGTATATACTTACAGATTATCCATCTTAAAAATTTCTACTCTTGTCCGTAATGCACTCTCAATTACACGATGTAATGAAACTCTCAAATTGAATGGATGATCATGCGATTGGGATACAGAGACAGAAGTATTGTGCCATATATCAATGATCTAGCAATTACCATTCATGCAATTTTTTCTTACCTGTTAAAAATATAGGCTTTATTTTCAGAAAATAATGACAGAAATCTATTCCTTCAGCAATTTGTTCTTTTTTTGGGAACCAAATTGTATTACTCAAGTATTTTATTTATTTATATATATTTCTTTGTCTGTAGTTTTCTGTTTGCCGCTTCTCTGAGCCAATCATACTGCCTCACTAAGCACACTTATTTAACGAAGTCCTAATTAATGAGTGGTCGTTTGTTTTTTTTATTTAATTTTTTTAAGAAAAGATGTGGAAAAAAAAAATGAATAGAGTAATGTGATAATTTTTATGATTTTTTTTGTGTTTTGGCTTTTTTTTATTATGTCCTTAAACTACCCTTGAATGCGAGCTAACTAGTGGCAATAAAAAAAAAAAAAAAAATTAAAATGAAAAATAAAAAAAAAAACTAAGAAAAATTATATATTTTCCTATATGATTCCCAGTAACCAAGCATGTGGAAGTGCTTGTGGCAATCTAAACTTGCCATTGCTAGACTAATCTGTCTGTCTACAAAAATTAATTAGATGCACATACATAAACCCTAACAATTACTAAAAAAAAAAAAAAAAAAAAAAAACCAAAGAACATTCATCCTCAAGTACAACTGAAAAATGAAATTTGCTTTAAGATTAAAAAAAAAAAACCTACATTAGAAATTGAAGTAAAAACAAATGTATAATAAATAATATTTGTTAACAGAATAAAAATTTGAAGCCTTGTTCCTAATTACCAGTCTTGAAAAACACCCGTGGTTGTACGATCGTCGTCGTAGATGGCTTCAATCCAAGTGCATGTGGAGGACACTTGTTCAACGACATTGAAAGGAGTTGTACTAGAATAATTACCAACAATAGAGTGATACTTGTGTTGGGATCGGGGATCCCGCCCAAGACCTTATAGAAACCATACCAAGCAGAAATATACACCACACACAAGGAGACACAATATTTTACGTGGTTCGGCCTCAATGCCTACGTCCACGGGAGAGTAGCCGGTTTTCACTATACCAATTTGGAGATTACAGAAAGATTACAGAGGAGGAGCTCACACTCTCCTCACTCACCCACTCTCCCGTCTCCCTCGCTCACACCGAGGGAGACGGGTCTCTCCGTCTCACATCTCAACACCTCTTTGACAGTTGGCTCTCTTCACTCACTCTCCCATTTTCTTCCTCCAATACCTCCTCCATTTATACACAAATGGGAGGAGGAAGAAGACAGCATGTTAGTGGCTCAACCACCCCACTACATACTTGGTGCTCCACTACAATGGTCATGGTGCTCTCAACCACCACACTTCCTCAATGGGTTCTCCATTAGTCTCTTGGTGGGAGCTCCATGATCACCTCAATGGGTGATCCAACAAATCACCCCCTCAGCCCATGTGAGGTGATCCACTGCACACACTGCTGCTAATCTTGTTACGCCCAAGAAAACAATAGAATCTTCATCTCCTCACTGAGACGCTGCATCCCCTAAAAGCTAGAGATAATACACCAGAGATACAAGAGGATGAGGAATCCTACTCCTCAACTCAACTCACACCACTCTCTGATTTGGAGAGAGCCTCTGCTCCCATCTCCACAGATCTCTTCCACGCTTCTGTCTCGGATGTCTTCACTTGCTATGCTTGAACTTGCGTAACCAAGATATCTGACCCCCTGATTGGATGTCCTGCACCCCCTGCTGGGATGCCTTGACTGTCATGCCTTATCTCGCAGGACAAGTCTTTGGAGCAAAGAAAACTCGTCGTTTATCCCATCAACGTACTCTGTCTTCTTTGCTCGGAGCTTTTCCTCTGAACTATCGGCCTTTGCCTTCTGCACTGCTGAACCTCCTAGCGTTTCCATACGCTCGTTGTATGTGCCTGTGCAATCCTTGATGTACTGTCCAGTAGATTAATGGTTGACAGTAGCTCCATCTGTCAAAGCATCGTCAGCTATGCAATTCCTTGCATAGTGCCCGTACCCATGGCTTCTGGTCTCCCTGCGTCGAGCTCGCCTGAGAGATCCGCATCAACTCTATCCTCCGCTGCCATGGAAGAAACCACCATAGAAGAAAAAAGACTTGCCACTCGTTGGCGCGCACTCTTGCGTTTGTCTCAATTTCTCTGTCTGGAAGTTCTTTGTGAACTTTCAACAACCCGCTGCTGCACACTCCTCTGGCGCCTCTGTACGATACTCTACCGTACCTTGCACTACTGCACGTCTGCATTTGTGCTCCTGCGCTTAGTATGCTCCTTTGCAACTATTGTTCTACAGGTCCACGTATCACCCAGTACTTACTCGTATACAGTAGCTCCAACAGCCACAGCATTTCCCTGAGCCTGAACTGGTTGCCAAATCATCTATCCGTTGATGAATGGTCTTCTCTTCTGATTGAACCAGATCCTCCGATGATGTCAACAACCAGGAAAGTTCCCAGGAAGACTGGTGGGGTCACACCCGGTCCCACTTAAGAACCAGTCTCCTTAGACACTGTCTTTTTGACAGAACTTTCCTAGACATTGTTGATCTTGAGATAATCATACCTGCATCCTCTGATCGCCCTGACCAATCTGATCCCTCGATCTGCCATTTGATCAAGTCTGGTCTGCAATCCTCTAATCGCCCCTGACCAATCTTGATCTCCCTCGATCTCATCAAGCCTGATCTCCTCTGGCCTTCAATGATCTATCTCGAGTTGTACCTGGTTGTTCAATCTGGTTAGAATCTATCCATTCTAACCTTTTCAGTGACTCCACAGCGTCCACAATATCCGGCAACCCCTCTGAGTATTGAAGATGACAAACTCTCATGTTTTGAATCTTTTAAACCGTTCAGAATTTCACTATTCTGACCTCGCGGTTGCGTCCGGAACGGTTCGTTTAGCTAGGACCAACCTTCGCTGCACTTCCGGGGACCTCACTGAAAAAATATCCCCAAAAGCTGGGCCACACCACAATTTTCTGAAAATTCTGGGCCAAATTGCAATTTTCAGAAGTTCAGGGAATATTCTGTGTACCAACAGAATATTCCGTCCACTGCACCGATGCCGTCGTCCTTTAATCTGCCTTCTTTTTACAGAAACTCCGTCTCCAAAATCTGACCGTACAGATGTGTCCGGAATACTCCAAATAGTCTGAAACCACTATTGGATCGCCAAAAACGGACTCCAAATGGCTTAGATCAAGCCAAAACATTTTGTACGCCTCAGATCTGCGGCTGCACCATAGCCGCGAAGCACTGGATCCTTACCTGCGGTTGTACCATAGCCGCGCAACAAGGATCCCTCCTGCCTCTGGTTGACCGGTCACCCACTGCTGACGTGGCAGATGACGTGGCGTGCAGTGATTGGTCCACTGCGCCACGTGTCGCTGACGTGGCTGGCCACGTGGCGATGACCTGGCTGCCACGTGGCGCTAACTCTGTCGCACCATTGACTGACACGTGGCGTCCCTTGCTGACGCTGCCCGACGTGGCACGCTGACTAGCGTGCGGTGTGCGTGGCGCGTGTGCGTCACGCGCGGCCTCCCCCACTCGTCTTCCTCCTCTGCGCGCGCGTGGCGCGCGTGCTCGCGCGTGATCTGACGCGCTGGTATCTCCTCGGCGCGTGGGGCGCGTGCCTGCGAGTGGGCCTCACGCGCCACCTTCTAGGGGCGCGTGAGGGCGCGTCCGGCCTCCTCTGGGTGTCTGCTTTATGTTTCTGGACTCTCTCGTCGAGCCCTTGCTTCTGGTATGCTCAAAACTCGATTTCGAGCAATTCGATTTCTGGGCAAATTCGGATTTTGCACTGTTTTGGTTCCGAAACGCCACTGACGAGGCTCTGATACCACTTGTTGGGATCGGGGATCCCGCCCAAGACCTTATAGAAATATACCAAGCAGAAATATACACCCACACACAAGGAGACACAATATTTTACGTGGTTCGGCCTCAATGCCTACGTCCACGGAGAGTAGCCGGTTTTCACTATACCAATTTGGAGATTACAGAAAGATTACAGAGGAGGAGCTCACACTCTCCTCACTCACCACTCTCCCGTCTCCCTCGCTCACACCGAGGGAGACGGTCTCTCCGTCTCACATCTCAACACCTCTTTGGCAGTTGGCTCTCTTCACTCACTCTCCCATTTTCTTCTCCAATACCTCCTCCATTTATACACAAATGGGAGGAGGAAGAAGACAGCATGTAGTGGCTCAACCACCCCACTACATACTTGGTGCTCCACTACAATGGTCATGGTGCTCTCAACCACCACACTTCCTCAATGGGTTCTCCATTAGTCTCTTGGTGGGAGCTCCATGATCACCTCAATGGGTGATCCAACAACTTGCCGGTATCGAGAGAATAGAAAACCCCATTTTCACCATGAAAATTGGGGAAGTATATCTTATTAGCCATCCCTTCTTTGACAGCCTCTACTAACAAGGATGCCCCATGACTAAGGAACAACATTTTGTTGCCCAAACTTTGCACATCTTGCCATTCCATATCCGGAACATTAAGCTTTATCAGCCGAACACGTCTCTCCTCATGGGTCACAAACACAACCAACATTCCTCCATCACAGTTCACCATGAAACTTTTTTGACATTGATATTTGAACCGCGGCCATGCCAAAATGGGCTTACAGCAACATATTATACTCCAACTCAAATTAGAACTGAGATCAAGTACGCCCACATCTCCCCCATTTCCCAAACAATATAGCTTTCCATTATATAAAACGGGAGGACTGGCATCGTATAGGACAAAACGTCGATTATTTTGGAATTCGTGAAATGTCCACCGATCATCTCCACGTTTTATAATGCACAATTCTATGTGTAAAAAGCCCCAACAAATTCCAATAACCAGACAATCAGATGAAGTAGGCGGTGATGAAAAAGACACGCTCATGAAATCATTTGCCCAATATATATTAGGAAGTTTGATAATTACCTCCGTGAATGGGTTGAAAAAAAATATTGTCCCACCTCCAGACATGAGCAACCAACCATACTTAGAGACCCGGATTTTTGCATCCTTTAATTGATCATTTGAAATAATAATATTGCTAAGCTTATCATGATATGTCTCATTGCGCAGTGGCTGAAAAAATTTGCAACCATCATCACCGCCATTTAAGATCATCAAATACGGCAATTTAGAAAGTGCAGAATTAGTCGGAGGTGGGAATGGGGTAGTGATTGATTGCCATGATCTACAAGTGGCTTTAAAATTACTTGAATCTCCCAAAAAAAGATTTGAGAGTATCATGCTTAAAAGCTCTGGTGGAAGATCAGACCAATTAGAAGAACCTCTCTCTCCATGCTTTATCTTGTCATGGACGAGGTGATCGCTGCTAGTTGATGTCATCATAGAGACTTCATGTCCCAAAATTTCCTTTTGCTTGGAACCAACAACCTGTTCATCACCCATTCTGGTTACAACAAGCATTCAACTATTGTATTAATTAAAAGAGAAACAATATCAAATTTAATCCGTCCAAAATTTAACTCAAGGACACAGGTATGTCTTTGCTTGGCATTGCAGATCACCAATCAAGACTCTGTTTTTGTGTGTGTTTCGTATGCCAGAGCATGGTTGCGTCCAACTTTGCCAAGGACACATCCTGGAGTAAACTATCAGCCAGGTGCCAATATTTTTCTTCAATAATGTCTCAATAAAGATGTAAGGTAAATTCGATAATTAGCTTAAACTTGAAGACAAAACTATAAGAGTTCATGACACTGCACTAGAAATATACGAGTTAAGTTCAACTTCCAAGGCATATACAACCATTAAATGTCACTTTCAAATATTAATATTCTACCCAAGCATCTAGTGAAGAAATAAGAAAATAAACTATCAGCTTCTTGTTTACACATGTAAATTTAATGTCATTGTTGATTTTATGAGTAACTTTGCTCAAGTGATTAATCAAAATAACATATGAGCCAGTGATTTTATTTTTTATTTTTGGCTAAAATAAAGAAGAATGAGGTTTAAAGGTTACTGTGTATGCGTATGTAGAATTTTCATATCAATTAAAAAAAAATCTTGAGAGTCACCTGTATGATTCCAAGAAGGTTCGAATACATTGGGTTCAGATGCAATATGAAGCATGGGTACAGTTATGAGTATTGGAATTGGTATGATAAGAGTATGTTAATGCAATAAAATCTAAAAAAAATAAGAAACGCACAATTGTAAAAAAATATTTATTTTTTATTTAGAGTAATACAAAAATTGATTAAATGGTTTAATTTGTTAAGATCCAACCTACAATAAACATTAATGTCAAAAGTAAAGTATAAATCAAAATTAAATATTATTTTATTAAATAACTTACAAACCATAACTTAATTTTAAAATCATGTTAAGTATAAAACTAAAAATAAAAAAAGAAATCTAATGAAAAGAATTTTATCTCTGTAGTAGAAGAAAATATTATTTCAACTGAGGTGCGGTACAATTTGGGTATATATTCTGTACGTCTAGATATGCCAAAAATTTTAAAAAATAAATTTGGATTCATGTTTTGTGTACTTGTTACGTATGTAAAAGTACCATATACCGATAAATACCCGATATGAATACAATATATTTATCAAAGTATCCATGCTTCATAATAGATGCATATCGGGGCGTTTATACTTGAAAACCAGCGAGTCTTAATTCCACCCTCAACTGATCAACGGTCCAGAAACAATTCCCTTTTATATTACATAAACTGCTTTGTATGTTTGATTAGAGAGAATCTTCTGTTAATTAGATCCAAGGGGAATTCAAAGCTAAGGAAAAAACAAATTCAATAGAAAAAAGTCGTAAGAAACTCGCCTAGCACAAAATCAGCAAAGAAGAAGATTTTCTCTTGTCTCAAATTTGTCATTTTATTTATTTAATTCAAATGCAAACTACACCTAACAAACACCCACACTAAATTAGAAAAGAAAATAAAAATGATAATTAATACAAACTTACCCAGTGAAAGCTTGAATCACGGCGACTGACATTAGAACAAGGCATAGAAAAAGATACCCTTTGTTTTTCCAAGCTGAAGGCATAAAGGTATCTATCACTAGACTGAGTGAAATAAATGAAGTTTCTTTTAATTCCAGATTTTTCTGACGCAGAAAGAGAAATTCCATCATGAGAATCAAGAAAAATTGTACGGTCCCCTATACTTGTCACTTTCACCCATGTCTTGCTAGGCAAGTCTGCTTGATAGATTGAGAAACCGAACAGCTCACTACCATAATATCCATGAAACATCTTTTCTATCATCAAAAGATCGCCACCCGATTCAATCATATAAGTTTTAAGGGAAATGATAAATTGTGGCGATAAGTGAAGTGCTTGACTCATGATTTGTACAATGAGGTGTTGGACCACTAAAATCGAGAACAACCAAACTCATTCTATTTAGACCATATAACTTTCCTTCAAAGCTAGTGGCCGAGTGGAAACAATCATCAGAGTCCAAAACCAATTCATTGAATTCATTATCACTCGGCCGGCAGAAAATAAGAGAATGATTGTTGTTGCTAATGAAGATAACCCGACAATCAGGATCACTTGGAGGCAAAGTCAAAACACATAAATCGTATGTGGATTCTCGTAATGGAAGTTGAATTTTATCCATAGAGACAAGATTTAGAAGGAAACACTCATCGGAGTCAAGGTTCTCCAACACCAACCATCCATAAGAAGAAGTACATATCTGTTTATTGCACAATTCAGGAATTTTTTTGATGTAGCAATAATCCTCTGATATGCTGTAAAAATTCTGAAATTGTCTATACTTCCCGTGATAAATTAAAAGCCAAGGCTGTACTTGAATGAGAGGAGGACGACTCTTCTCGTTTTCAGTTAATTCCATGGCTCTCCACTTCAAAATATCCGATGTTATGGTCTACAAGAAAAGAAGAAACAAATGGCTAGTTTGATAAACTAAAGACAAGGTTAACATTCATGAAACTCATTCTAATCGCTATTATTTCTTTTCTTTTATTTTTTGTATTTTATTTATTGGTGTATTACAATGTTATTGATTGTTATGACAAGGTAGTGATGGTTATTGACAATTCTTATTGGAAAGAAATTAAAATGAACAGTATGGTAACCTAATGCATACAAAGAAAGTTATTTAAAAAAAAAGAAAGAAGGTATTTTTATTATTTATTTATTAAGCTCATCACTAGCATTAGTTCTTTGGCTGATTTGTAATAATAAGGGTAATGTCCATTTTGATACTTGTATTCTTTTTATTTTAATACTACTTTCAATCGGACACATACACCACAAAGCATACGGTTATTAGCTTAAAGATGGCTCGTGAAAGAATAATGCTAGATATTTCAAAAAAATTATCAAAATTTTTATCAAATGTCTCACATGGGTGTAGGACCTACATAATGTGAAACATTTGATAGAACTTTTGATAGAATTTTTGGGATTTCTAACATTTTTGCTCGTGAAAAGACCATTAATTGTTAATTTGTCATCTAAACTGAATAGTTTTTTTTTTTTAAAAAAATCAGAGACAAATTGATGAAGAGGAAGTGGAAATATAACATATATAGTTTGAGTAATAATATAGAAATAAAAAAAGTCATAATGATATGGTTAATGTGCAGTTTTTATTTATGAATTTATTTACAAGAATGATATTATTACAATATTCTCATAGAGATTTTTGTATAAATTTTGGATTGCCAAAGATTTTACCTTCCGACGTGTGCAATAATTTTTTTTATTGATTACGTGTTAATGTGATCTTTTAAGGGATTTTTGGGTACTAAAAGGCAATGAAAATAAATATAAAGTCACAACATGACCTTGAATGAAGCAAATTATTATAACAAGAAATTTGGTCCAATTATGCAAATTGCCTCATGTCCTCTCTCTCATTTTTTTTTTTTAAAATTTTGTTTGAAAATATTATTATTATTATTATTATTATTATTATTATTATTTGTATGTGAAGGTTTTAAAGAACAAAATGAAAAGAAAAATTACAATCAGAACCAACACGATATGCATTCGATTGTTTGATTAAAATTAAATTATCGCACCAAAAAAAGATTAAAATTAAATTAAACCAAAACAACTTTTCTATTTTTAAAAACCAATAAATAAATAAAAATATGCTAAAAGCTGTTATGTTCGGCTAAGTTTTCAGACCATATTTTTATGAAATATTTTTGAAAATTTTAAAAATAATTTGACAAAAATAAATAATATTTCAGTCACCATATTTTCAGCAGATTGGATGAATTTCAAACTAAAGAAAACTGTGGTCGAAAACGAGTTCGATTTTTGTGTGTTTTGTATGGTGTTGTGTATTGAAGGTAGAAAAGAAAACTCTTCAGATCACAGTTTTGTTCTGTTTGTATGCCTTTTTTCTAAGTAGCTAATTCAAATTCAATAACAAAAATCATAAATATACATATTTATACATATGTATAGAGAGATTAAACGTACCTGTGTTGTTAAAGTCGCCAAAGATGAACTTGAAAAAGACCCTCGCTTTGTTTGTCTCTTTTTCTTTCTGTAAAAACTCTTCTTACTTTGTGGGCAAGAATGAATAACCAAGGGTGGGAGTATATATATACATTCCCCTTTCTTTTTGGAAAGGAAAACTTTTGGAATCCTACTGCCAATAGGATTTCGACCTTCCTTTTTTTTTTTTATCCTTTTTTCTTTGCCCTTTTAGGACTAGGAATCCTATCTACTCGACTAGACAAGCAAAAAAATAAAAAAAAAAATAAAAAAATAAAAAAATAAAAATGAAAAGAAGTCTACGTTTTGGATATTTTGTCTTTAGAAAACTTTTTGTAAATTTTTTTTTAAAAAAATTACTCCCTCCGTCCCAAAATAATGGTCCTTTTTGGAGAATCCAACTTTTTTTGGTAGTATAATTATTGTATTTGAAAAAAGTTAATTTTCCAAAATTATCCTTTTGATAGTACATTTTTTGGGAATATCAATGTCATAATTGTACTTTTTATATTATTTATTAATTTAAAAGAAGGGCAAAATAGAAAATTTATATTATATTTGTACTTGATTTTTGAAGAGGGAGTAATATTTTGGGACGGAGGGAGTACTATTTTGATTTTTCTACATTAGATAGACTAGAAAAGTGTTTAAAAAAAAAATGACATAAATTTTAAGAAAAAAAATAACTAAAAATAAAAAAAAAATTCAAAAAAAATTAGGATTGTAGAGTGATAGTTATGATATTTTTGCACTCTCTTCTTTATTGATGTAAATTGATGTTGTACTTGCTTGCTTTTTATCAATAAAATTTCCTTTTTCTCTGCTAATCAAAAGAAGGTTTTATTATTCGTGTCATAAAACGTTAAAAGAATGTTTTCATTATTTGAAAACACGTGAATTTTAAAACATGACTTCAAATTTAAAATTTATAAAAGCCTATTTTGAAGTAACTTTTTGGTTTTTAACTAAGCTTTTGACTTTTTTAGACAAATGAATTGGGAAGTTAGTAAAAAGTTACTTTTGACTTTTTTGATTAATATTTATTTATAATGTCAAATTACAATAAAATGACCAAACTACATTAGATAGACTAGAAAAGTGTTAAAAAAAAAATTGACATATTTAAGAAAAAAATCACTAAAAATAAAAAAATTCAAAAAAAAATTAGAATTGTAGAGTGATAATTATGATACTTTTTGCATTTCCCTCTTTTCTTTGCTGATAAAAAAAAAAAAGGTTTTACTATTCATGTCATAAACCGTTAAAAAATGTTATCATTATTTGAAAACATGTGAGTTTTAAAACATGACTTCAAATTTAAAATTTATAAAATAAGTTTGAAAGTGCATATGTTTTGAGAAATAGATATTCAAACCACTCGAATTTCCTAAATAGCTCAAAAAAAGTAATAACAACCTAGGCAAGTACTTTTAGGTAACAATATAGCACATGCATGGTTCAGAAAGTACCCAGATTGAGGGGGCAAAATAAAATAAAATAAATTAGTGATCTACTAAAAAAAATTAAATTAGTAAGTATGGTCATATTGTTTGTTATGCAACAAGGTTAGTTAAGCAAGTTTAATTTGAGTGGTAATTAGAAAGTCATTTTTGTATTATCAGCAAGTTCAATTTTAGTGATACAAGTAAGATTATATTGTGTGGTAAATCTTGTCAGTTCTAATACCTCACCAAGTAAAATTACAAAAATCACTTCGTTATTTGGAAAATTTGTCTTATTTTTTTGTATATAATTTTAATCATTAAAATTAAAATTTAAAAAGAAAAAGTATTTTCCAGTTATGAAGCTCACTTCCAAAAGGTTTTTGCGTAAGACACGAACAAATTTACAAATTTCATTGATCACTATGGGGTGCGAAAATATGTTTGGAGTATTACTATGGGGATGCGAAAGTATGTTTGAAGGTACATATTCTTATAATTTTAATTATTTTAAATTTTATAATATAATATATGATATTTAAAAAATCACTAGATTTGATTTATTGAAAACTCTTTTGAAAATCTAGATATATCTTGTGTTAACGTGATTATTGATTTAGGCGATCCAATAAAAATTATGCAACCAAGATCAAAATAGAGAGAGCACGACATAAAAGATTTTTTACATGAAAAAATCACAATTAGAATCCACACCAACTTGTGATAAAAAATTACAAACCTTTTGATAGATGAATAATACACTATGAAAGAAAAAAAAGTAGTGCAAGAGCCATTCTAGGACACGCGTTTGCTCAATCTACAGGTAGGTCCACCTCCTTCTTCACTGGATATCCGCTTCCACTATTAAATCTACAATAACGGTGTCAAATCCATGACGAAAAACTCCAAGAAATTGCACTTTTGGTGACAACGTCAATTTTTTGCAAAATACAATGACAAATTTCATTGGTAAAAGTAATCATTTACCGACGCAATTTACTATCGTCGCTAAAAAAGCATAACAGTCATTAAGCGCCAAAATTATTGGTTGGCGCCAAAATTTCAAAAAATTTAGTTGTGAGGCTTATTTTTTAGCAATACAATGCGCGTTGCTATTAATGTGCTTACTTTTGGCGACGACAAGTTGGCATGGGCAAAGAGTTAAGCATTTAGCGACGATAACATTATTTGTCGGTAAAAGTTTTGCTAGTGAAACGAGGTGATTTAGTGATTTGTTTTTTTATTATAACTTTTGAAAGAGTTTTAAATATTCTAGTTATTGAATTTTAAAATTAAAGTGATCATTAAATTAGATCACAAAATGAACCCATCAAGCTCAAACATACTCTTAAGTTGAGATGGCTAATTTGAGATAATTTAAACTTTTCCAAAGAATGTGGTTAGATTATCAATTTCAATATGTTTGGTTTTATTTTCAAAAACTAGTTTCAATTTTTTTTTCTTCTAAAAAACTAAAAAAAAATTGGGTGAAAAAATAGAAAATACTTATTACACTACTAGAAAAATAGGTATATGACATGGAACCTTTTGCGACGGTTAATATCCTGTCGCCAATAGTCACTTTTCGCGATGGCAGCTACTGTCTCAAAAGGAGGAAAAAAAGTATAGTTTTTTTTTTTTTTTTTTTTGGCCATAGCCTTTGTTGTGCTGTCGCTAATAGACACCAAATAAAAAAAATAAAAGAAAAATCATTCGTAGCTCGAAATTCTTCCGGCTCGAATGGCCTCGTTTTGGGTAGTGTTTTTTTTTTTTTCCTTCTCTTTTTCTTTCTTTCGAACACAGATAGAGTGAAGAGAAGAGGAGAGAGAGAGAGAGAAAGAGAAGAGAAGAGGCGACAGAGAAGAAGGAGAAAAAAATGATCGACGGTGATGGTGGCGGCGCCGGTGGATATTGCCGATCTCCTCTTTCAGATATTTATTTATTTATTTTTTTCTAAGTAGATCTGGATCTGGAAATTTTTTTTTTTTTTTTTGATGATGATAATGTTGATGATGATGATGATGATGTTGATGAAGATGTTCTCTTTCAGACTCCGTTTTCTCTTCTTTTTTTTTTTCTAAGTAGATCTGGATCTGAAAAAAAAAAAATTGTTGATGATGATAATGTGTTGATGATGATGTTGTTGTTGATGAAGATGTTGATGAAGTTGTTGTTGATGATGATGATGTGCTGATGAAGATGTTGTCTAGCTCCCTCTTTGTGTTCTCCAGCTCCAACTCCCTCTTCTCTCTTCTTCTTCTTCTTCTTCACTTTCATGTTCTTCATCTTCAGAAAAACGAGAAAGAAAAAAAAAAAAAATAAAAAAAACCAAAACGTTGTCGTTTTGGACTCGGGCCATTCGAGCCTCACAATTTTTGAGCTACAAAACAGGGTTGAAAATAAAAAAGGGTCATGCTAGGTTTCATGAAAACTTTCATGAAAACCATCATGAAAAATCATCTGCACTGTTGGATCATGAGACACATACTTGATCTAACGGTGCAGACAGTTTTCATGATGATTTTCATGAAAATTCTTCATGAAACCTAGCATTTCTCTAAAAAAAAAAAACCTCATTTTTGTGAAGCCCTTGGTGCCCAAAATCCCTAAATTTTATCAAATCTCAGCGCCTCTGATTTTTCTTTTTCCCGCTGTCTCATTTTCACGCTCAACTCTCTCTCTCTCTCTCTCTCTCTCCATCGGCATATTCTATCTTCGTGCGACTCAGAATCACTCCCATCCCGTCGGCAAGGGCTTAAATTTGTAGAGCATCAATGTCGAAGCCACCGTTGCTCTTCTTAATGTCGCACAGGACCACATAGTGTCTGTCAATCTTCCACCGTCGCTCATTATCGCATGGCCACCACTGCTCACCATTGCCTCGACGACCACCATCGCTATTGATAGCACCATCGCAAACCAGCAACCCTTCTCTTCTTATCTCACAACACGATCCACCATCGGAGCACTACCTCCAAGTATGTCCTTTATCTCTCTCTCTCTCTCTCTCCTTGTGTATCTTTGTATCTCTATCTCTGTCCCCCAATTTCAGCCTCTTGGGTTTTTTTTTTGCATACCTTCAAGCAAACCCACCCCCAAATCGACCCACCCACCGCCATTGACGAATGACTGGAATTTTGAAGTTTTTTTTTTATGATATGATGATCTTGATTCATGGATTCAAAATATCAAATGGGGTTTATTAATCTTGTACTTTGGTTGGGTTTTTTTACAATGCTTCACACATGTTTGCATGAATTCCCCACTCAAACTATATATTATTTTTCTACTTCTCTAGTTTTTTTTTTTTCTTCTTGTTTTGGTCTTGTGTTTTGTTTCCCACTCATATTTTCCTATCTATATATCGAGTTTTAGGCAAAATCCAATTTTTTAGCAGATTGGAATTTGACATTGAAATGGTTTTTCTTTATTTTTAAGCTAATTTTTGATAACCCACTTTCACACCTTCTGCACTTTCTGCTTTAGTAATCTGATTGTGGATGTCTCTTCTCTTCTTACTAGTGATTATTAGTTGTCCATGGTGCAAATTCCAATCACCGTCCTGAATATGTTCTCGCCATTATATCTCTATTTTGAACAACAGCTCATGATCTGGATCCCCTATTCGATTGCCTCCAATCATCCATGATTTTCTCGAGCCTTACATTCTCAATGTTAGGTAATTAAAGTAATGTTTTGCTTGATTTCATTTGTATTTTGCTATTATAAATTCGATTCTAGTTAGCTTTTTTGTTTCATTCTTTGCTAATTAGAAGTGTTATGATCTAATTAGACAAAAGATAAAGTTCTATTCTAGTTAGCATTTTTGTTTAATTCTTTGTTTGATCGTTAGACGGGAAAGTGTTATGATCTAATTATACAAATTGACGTGTTTTTGTTTCATGTTGATATATGCATCTTAGTTCAGATTCAAAGATAATTCGATTCTAGTTATTTTTGTATTTATTTTTTAATTCTCTGCTAATTAGTTTTTGTTTGATCGTTAGATGGGAAGTGTTATTATTTAATTAGACAAATTGTTGTGCATTCGTTTCATGTTGATATATGCATCTTAGTTCAAATTCAATCTGCTTTCGCACCTCTGTTTGATCTTTTTTTTTTATTATTATTTTTTATATAGCTTTTCCGGAAACCTCAGTGACTTTCAATGTGAAATTGCAATGCCTGTATGTACGCTGCATTTTGATAAATTAAGGTCTGTCATCAACCTCTATGACTCTGTTGATTTCGTGTAATTATAATTTTTTTTTGGTTATATATGGTGTTTAAATTTCATTTAATTTGATTATCTTTCATTTATTTCTTTAGCACACTCTGATTATGCATAATGAGAATTTGGGATTAGGTTTTGGTTAGAGCAAAGTTTTTTTCGCATTCTTTTCTTTAATAGGCTTTTTCGGTACTTGGAAAGAAATTAACCTTTTGTCTTTTCTTTTGGCTTTTGGTTTACTTTTCCACTCTGTTTGGTTATTCAATTACAACTTAGAGATCAGATGTTTAAATTTGCTGCTTTTTATTTATTGTAGTATAGGAATGGGAAAAAAAAAAGTTTTGGTTTCTACTTGGCATGCTTGAGGCCTTAATTTTGTTGTTATTCTCTTTGAAGAGAGTTTATGTGTTCGTTTGCTTGTGTGGGGTTTGGAGATTTGTTCTTTCATTTGAAGAAAGATTGATAGGTTGTGTAGACATATGCTGGGAACTCATTTTTTGGAACTCGGTTTTTTGAGGGATCAAAAACTTAGGATAGTGACAGGCTTTTTTTACTTTTTTTTCATCCTTGCTTGGAAAAAATAGTTACCTAATATGGAACCATCAAATGCTGCATGACTGCATGTGTCATTTAGTGAACAACGATATTGTTTGGGTCTGGAGATATATGAAGCAAAGGAAACCTTCGTTCCTGATGATTAGTTGGTGTTAAGACTAGAAGGTCGCCGTTAAAAGTGCAAGTGTTTCGGCTTTGTAAACGCAGGGTTTTTTTTTTCCTTTTAAAAAGTTAGCCACCTCTCTAGGTGCAGTCCAATTTCTTTGTCAAAACAGTAAAAAGGTTAGTTATGGCATTTGCTTTGGTGATTGAATTAGCATAGGATTTGATGAACCGGACAAGTAATAAATAAATGCATCAGTTCAAAAGCATGAATGCAAGATGATTTGGTTGAAACTTATGAGAGGGTTCATGGGTTATTTGACATGATTAGTGGTCTCAGCAAGAGTTCATAGGTTATTCACCAGTAGACTGCAAAATATTGTTAGTTGATAATGGATTATTTCGAAGGTCAATATGATCAAGTATGCAAGATGGATCTTGGGCGAGTGTGTTGGCTATATCAAATGCCTATGAGGGTCATTGCAATAAATAGTTGCTATAGCCTATATCAATTTGATGCGTTATAGAATTGAAACTATGTTGCAAAAGATATATTCTGTGATCGAAGGTCACTTATTTTGAAGTATCAGCCTTGGAATGTGACATGAACTCTTGTTATATTATTTAGGATAGGCAGAACATTCAGCCATCACTATGAAAAACATGGTCCAAATACTATGTTTGATATTGATCAGAATATCTAGTAGCTGGGTCCAAGATCTAGTCATGGTACATTCTACCAGCAAAAAGGATTTCAATTCAATTGAGAATGACTAGGGGTGTGTTAGGCTTGCTCAATTTTTCTCTTTTGTATTCTGATAGTTGTATGTTGCAGAGTACGGAAAGAACGATAAATATGAATTTCACATGGACCACCCTTTGGGTTTATAATCATATTCCTATCATGGTCAAGTTGAGTGTTTTATTATTTAATTATTATTTTATATTGTTTAGAATAGCGTTGAATAATTTAATGTTTTTTATTAGATTTTTTTGTAGTTATAGTTATCTTTGTAATTTGTTGGACATATGACGTTCATATTGTTATAGAAAAATAGTTTTTTTGGAGTTATATGAAAACCCAGGAAACAGATTCTAGTCATTTTTTTAGTTTAACAGGGTGGCAGTTCATTTCATTAAACTGTTGAACTCGTAATATGTGGTTCTACTTACCATTTTGATGTAATTTGCATTGGAATATAATAGGTATTCAAGGTCTCCCTTCCCCTCTATGCAGCACAGTCTCGATCTAGATCCGGTCTAGGTCCAAGGTCCAGATCATGGTCAAGACCAAGGGGCAGGTTCAGGTCTAGATCAAGGTCTAGGGTCGTGGGAGGTATGTGATTAACTCTGGCTTTCTTTTCTTGGTATGACTATTTGTGTCTGGTGGTTTGAAACACTTGTCTAAACCTAGAATGACTTGGCAGAATGATGTTGGAAATCCTGGGAATACACTTTATTAACTGGTTTATCCATTAGGTGACAGAAAGAGAGCTTGAAGATCATTTCTTCAAAGAGGGAAAGGTTGGTGTATTTGATAGTATGTGAAAATGATAAAGAATACCATCGATGAAATATATCATCTGATCATTTGATGATATCATCCAAGGGCTAAGCTAGTGCAAGTGTAACATGAGTGGTGGATGTCAAGTTACATGTATAGTGTATAAAGAGTTAGAAGAGTGTTAGTTAGTTAGTGTAGGTTAGTTAGTTAGAGCAGCTGCTTATTTCTATAAATATTGATGTAATGTGTTTGTTGTTTAATCAAGATGGGTAGTTAATAAACTTCTTCATGGTATTAGAGCCTGATAAGGTCCAATGAGCAACAATGGCTTCTCTTCTTTCATCATCATCTATAGCACCTTTGATTCCTTCAAATCTGAGTGTATTGCTCACAAATCTCAATTCACTAGTTACAGTGAAGTTAGATGGTACGAACTTCATTGTATGGAAAGGACAAATGCAGAATATCCTAAGAGCAACAAATCTCTTAAAGATTGTTGATAGATCCTTCCCATGTCCTGATAAGAAAATCCAGAATTCATCTGGTATTGAAGTTCTGAATCCTAAAGCAATTCAATGGAGGCTGTTAGATGCTCACCTGCTTAGTTGTCTTACAGCCACATTATCTCCTACAATATTCACATTTGTGATTCATCTCCAAACCAGTGCTCAGGTTTGGCAATTTCTTGACCAAAGATTTACATCATTGTCTCGTTCACATATTCATCAACTCAAAAATAGACTGAATTCAATCTCAAAGAAGAATGAATCTATGGAGACCTATCTCCATCAAATTAAAAATCTTGTAGATCAATTAAGCCTTGCATCTTCTACTGTTGATGATGAGGATGTTGTGCTCATCACATTGAATGGACTTCCGAGTGAGTATGATGCTATGAAGACAGCTATTCACACTCGAGCAGAGAGTATTTCAATGGCAGATTTGTCTTTTTTACTCTGTTCTGAAGCCTTACATATTGAAGCAAAGGCTAAACAGCCATCTGATCTAACTGTTGCATATGCTACAGTCAAAGAACCTAATTCCTCAAGAGGTTTTCAAGCTTGTCATGGCAGAAGTGGTTCACGAAATGATTCTTGAGGATCTTTCAGAGGCAATCGATCTCAGTTTGCGAGATCAAACTCTACTTCTTCTTATTGTGGTAGATCTTCATATTTTCCAGGTCGTAATAGGCCTAATTCTGGCTTAATCTGTCAAATTTGTGGAAAATCCAATCATTCGGCTTTGGAATGTTGGCATCGGTTGGATGCTCAATTTCAACCATTATCTCCATCGTCTACCTCTCAGCCACAGCCACACAGTTCTTTTGCTCCTCATACATCTAGAGCTTTTGTTGCATCTGCTACTAATGAGGCCTCTCAATGTTCAAGTCCTTGGTTTCTTGATTCAGCTGCATCTGATCACATCACTCAGGATCTTCATCACCTGCATTCCTATCAGCCATATTTTGGTCCAGAACAAGTCACCATTGGTAATGGCTCTTCTCTTCCCATTACTCATACTGGTCAAGGTATTTTACCTACTCCTCATCACTCTTTTTGGTTGAATGAGGTCTTGCGAGTGCCTAATATTTCTTCTAATCTCATTTTTGTTCATCAACTAGCTAAAGATAACAATTGTTCTGTTATATTATATCAGTCTTCTTTTTCTATTCAGGACAATCATTCCAAGGCCATTCTATATAAAGGCTATCATGCTAATGGCCTGTATCATTTTCCTGTTCTGTCATCTCATTTCTCACCATCTACTTCTCATCATGCTTTCCATAGTTCCACTGTCAATGCTACTGCATCTGCTGATACTTGGCACAAGAGATTGGGGCATCCTTCTGCTTTTAAATTTCTCTTACTGCAGAAGCACTTGTTCTTAAATAATAATAATAATAAGACTCCCCTCTCTTGTATTGATTGTGCTATGTCTAAATCTCACAGACTACCATTTAAACTGTCCAATTCTACTGTTGATCAACCTCTTGCTTTAATTCACACTGATGTTTGGGGACCCTTTTCTTGTGCTACCTTTGATTACAAATATTATGTTGTGTTTGTTGATGATTTTAGTTGCTTTACTTGGCTTTATCCCTTAGCTTACAAAAGTGAGGTGTTGTCAAATTTACTGAGTTTAAAATGTTTGTTGAAAAACAATTTGGTTATCATCTTAAAGTTTTGAGATTTGATGGAGGTGGTGAATTTCAAAATCACTCTATGCATAACTTCATGACTATACACGGTATTCTTCATCAGTCTTCTTGCCCTCATACACCATCACAAAATGGTGTAGCAGAACGTAAGCATCTCCATATTACTGAAACTGCCATTGCTTTATTACATCAATCTACCTTACCACTTACTTACTAGTTTGATGTTGTAGCTGCTACTACTTTTCTGATTAATAGGCTACCTAGTGTGGCTATTTCTAATTGTTCTCCTTTTGAGAAACTATTTCATAAGCCACTTGACTATTCCTTGCTTAAAATCTTTGGTTGTTTGTGTTTTCCATGGCTTCAGCCTTATTTATCTCATAAATTGTCTCATAAATCTGTTTCTCATGTTTTTCTTGGTTATCATCCTGCATTTAAAGGTTATAGGTGTTTGAATCCCCTCACTAGTCATATCATTCTTTCTAGGCATGTCAGATTTGAAGAAAATATTTTTCCCTTTACCTCTTCTACATCTGTATCTGTCCCCTCTTCTTTACCTGTATTGCATAATTTCTTTTGGTCCACTACTTCTCTCCCTCAGTCTCCACTGCAGCCTAGTTCTTCTGCTTCAGGTCAATCTGCTTCAGCTCCTTCTACTTCAGGTCAACCTGCTTCAGCTCCTTCAACTCAACCTATTCTAGCCCAGCTGCTTTAGTTCAGCCTTCACCAGCTCAGTCTTCTCTGCTCTGAATCAATTTGCTTCAGCTCAATCTGTTTCTGTTTCCCCTACTATTGCTGCTTCAGTCCAACCTGCTACTGCTGCAGCTTCTCCTGCTACTGTTTCAGTCCAGCCTATTTCTGTTCTGCCTCCTATACCACTTGTTCCTCCTACACCTATTACTTCTATTTCTATTCCTCTTCCTCTTATTTCTCCTTCCACCAATAATCATTTTATGCAAACCAGATCTAAAACTAAGCATCCTACTTTCACTGTTCAGACCACTGATGGGTCCACTGAGCCTTTTTCTACTTCATCTGCTCTTGCTTCTTCCATATGGTTTCAGGCTATGATGGAGGAATATTCTACTCTTCAACAACAAGGCACTTGGTCTCTGGTTTCCCTTCATCCTTCTAAACAAGCTATTGGTTGCAAATGGGTTTTTAAGATCAAGAAGAATTCAGATGGTACTGTGGCTCGCCACAAAGCTCGACTTGTGGCTAAATGTTTTCTTCAACAATATGGAGTTGATTTTCAGGACACCTTCAGTCCTGTTGCCAAGCAACCTACAATTCAAATTTTTCTTTGCTTGGCCTTGCTTCATCATTGGCCCATTAAACAATTGGACATCTCCAATGCATTCTTACATGGCAAGCTTGAAGAAGAGGTTTATATGGAACAATCCCCAGGTTTTGTTGATCCCTCTCATTCTTCTTTGGTTTGTAAGCTTCATAAAGCCCTCTATGGCTTGAAACAAGCTCCTCGAGCTTGGTATTCCACTTTTTCCTCTTTTCTTCTTTCTCAAGGCTTTACTAATAGTAAGTGTGATACCTCTTTGTTTGTTCACAAAACCTCTTCCTCCCTTACCTTCATTTTGATATATGTTGATGATATTCTTCTAACTGGCACCAATGCTGCCTACATCCAAATTCTTTTATCCCATATGCATCTTGCCTTTTTCCATGAAGGAATTAGGTGACCTCTCTTATTTCCTTGGCATCTCTGACCAGTCTCACTGTAATGGTTTCTTTCTTAATCAACACAAATATGCCTTTGATCTGCTTCTCAAGGTTGGCATGATTGGGTGTAAACCTTGCTCTACACCTGTTTCTTCCAAGCCTTCCTTGACTGTTTCTGATTCTTTGCCTTGTCCTCATTCCTTTTGTATCGAAGTATTGTGGGTGGACTTCAGTAGCTTACTATCACTAGACCTGAGCTGTCCTATGCAGTCAATCAAGCTTGTCAGTTCATGCATTCTCCAACAGTTGGCAATTTTTTTACTGTCAAAAGAATTCTGCGCTATATTAAAGGTTCTTTATCTCATGGTCTTCTCTTCACTCTTAGCTCTTTTCAGCTTCATGCTTATACTGATTCCAATTGGGCTGGAGATCATATTGACAGACGATCCGCCTCCGACTATTGTATCTTTTTGGGTGACAATCTCATATCTTGGTCTTCCAAGAAACATCCCATTGTTTCAAGATCTTCTACTGAAGCTGAATATCGTTCGTTGGCTAATACCACTGCAGAACTCACTTGGCTTCAAATGCTGCTTCAAGATTTTTCTATCCCTCAGTCTTCTCTTCCTGTTGTCTGGTGTGATAGTCAAACTACCCTTGCTTTGGCTGCCAACCCTGTGTTTCATACCAGGTCTAAGCATATCGAAGTGGACTGCCACTTTGTTCACGACAAGGTTCAAGCTCATAAATTGCTTTTGCGTCATGTTCCTACTTCCTCACAACTTGCTGATATTTTTACTAAACCATTGTCTACTTCTCGGTTCTCTTTTCTCACTTCCAAACTCAATGTTGCCTCTGCTCCCTTGAGTTTGAGGGGGCCTGATAAAGATATACCATTTGATGAAGATATATCATCTGATCATCTGATGATATCATCCAAGGGCTAAGCTAGTGCAAGTGTAACATGAGTGGTGGATGTCAGTTACATTGTATAGTTGTATAACAGAGTTTGTTAGAAGAGTGGTTAGTTAGTTAGTGTATGGTTGGTTAGTTAGAGCAGCTGCTTATTTCTATAAATACTGATGTAATGTGTTTGTTGTTTAATCAAGATGGATAGTTAATAAACTTCTTCAAAAAGTGGCTTTGCTGGAATTTTGAATCTACTGTATACCTTTTCTTTTGGATTTGAAATTTATTACATGATTGCAAAGAGTTGTAGATTGTGTTTTTTTGATACCAGAAGATTGATTTTTTTGTGTATTTTTTTTTTTTTTTGAGGACTTTTTCTCTTGGTTATTACACTAAAAAGTTACTCATTTTGTTGGCAAGAATATAAAAAGGAGTATTACTAAATACTAAGTTTTTAAATACTAGTCACTACGTATTGGTATTTGGGACTTTCAATACTTGATATTTATTAATATATTGGCCAATATTTTTTAATACGGATTGATATTTAACTGGATTACCGATACCGATACATTACCATTATCACTATTTAAAACCATGCTACACACCCATTTTTCACACTTCATTTGTAGAACTCAAGAGCCTGCTGTGCGAAGAAAAAAAAAAAAAACCAAAACAAAATTCAATAGGAAAGAACAAAAGTTTTTCCACTAGTGTCCTAGAAATTTGCCTAGCTCAAAATTAACAACGAAATAGATTACCTCAAGTCCACTACATTTGAAATATCGAACTTTGTCAAACTTATCATTTTATTTATTTTGAGGCATTGCAAATTACACATACACAAACTAAAATGGAAACAAATAAAAACCTAATTGATTGATAATTGAATGGTTATTTTAACAGACATTATTATCCAATGAAGACTTGAATCGTGGTAACTTTCATTAATGGCATGGAGTTCCATCTAATTCTAAATTCTTCTGCTACAGAAAAAGATATCAAGAAATTATTTTTTATTTTTATTTATCTCTAGGATAAAATTGTTGTTAAAAAATTTATACGTTTGGCAAATAGTAAGAACCTTAGCTTAGTTGTCATTGAGAAAGTTTGCGCAGCATGATTTTTTCTTTTTCTTTTTTGGTTTTATTAAGTTTTTTAGATTTTTACAGATTAAAAAAAATCATACTATTTAAATCCTTCTAGACAAAGACGTCAATGTAAAAACATATAATATAATTTTTTTAAATTTTACTACAAAACCAATAAATAAATAAATAAATATAAAAAATTGCAATTACCAAACATCCTATTAAAATTGAAAAAATTACACTAATGATCCCTAGTGTCAATTTAGTAATTTTAAATTGTGATAAATTCAACCTTCGAATTGTTTTCAATCAAGGACAATCTCTGAGGTTTCATTTTTGGACAGAAATTACTCACATGTAGTGCGCATGAGCATTGTTAAGGGTAAACTTGTCTTTTTAAAACTCTTCCTCTTTTTCCTTCATCTTCTTCCCCATTTACAGTCACTCCTGCCAGCCTCTCTGCCACAATTTCACCCAAAAAAACAATCGGCTTGCATTGGCCCCTACATTGTCTTTAAATTATTTAAAAAAAAAAAGTCAAAATCAATTGCTAACCCAGAAAATGTTGGAGGTGGTGGGTTCTGATGTGTGTGTTGAAAGAGTGTTTTTATTTTTTTGATTGGCATAGTAAAGTAAAAGAGTGTTTGGAGAGAGGAGTGAAATCAATTGACACTGCAATCAATAAAAACTCATCCTTACCAACACCATTCAAACCCATCCCCAATGTTACCACAAACCTACCACCAAATGTGAGTGAGAGAGATATTTTGTTGCGAACACCACTACCATGGCCACTCGGACCCCCAATGCCAATCCCTGGCTTCATGTCACGGGTTGCCTTGTAAAGTCAACTCTGTGACGTTTTGCTCGTGGTGGTGTGACCATTTTAGAGCTCAAGAGTGGCCCTTGGAAGTGCCTAGGTGATGGGCATCGAGATTCCAAGTCAGTGGTTCGGTGCCTCAACGTGGCCCCAAGATTGGCCCCAAGCAGCCCAAGGCATACATGCCACCATGCAGCCAACAACACATCTAAGTAGCAAGGCTACAGCCCAAGCTGCAGATAGGCCACAACACAGGCCATAACACAGGTCGCAGCCTACGCCAGCAACCAGCCGTAGATAGGCCGCGGCTCAGGCTGCAGCCCAGTAGAGCAGCCAGCAGTAGCAGCTAACAGTGTAGAGTTTTGGCGCGTTGTTTAGGCATCCAAATGAAGGAGTTTTGGCTAAAATTTTTACTGGAAAGAAGTCTTGGGAGAAGTGTTTTCCCGACCAAGTTTCATGATTTTTCTCAATTTGTGAAATTTTTGAAAAATTATTATGACTCATCAGACATAGGACATGTTTCCTCTTGCTAGTTTGTCAAAGGCTTAACAAGCATATATAAGGGGGCATGGTGTGCTACCTACCTGCCTCTCCGCCCAAGCTGGGCTTGAAGTGAGCAACCTTGGGGCAACTCAAGGGCGGGCTTTAGGCATCCAGAGGGGGATCTAGAGTCTCCACGCAGGTTTAGGAGCCCCGTGGACGGTGCAAAAATGTAAGCACTGCGCGTGCCTCCCGGGCTCAAGGTTTAACGCGTTGTTTTCATTATGCCACGCGTTATGGCATCTTTGGTGACTCGTTTTAGACCGAATGGGCTATCGAGGCACCACCAAAGGCCTTTTGTGCCAACTTAATGCGTGGTTTGGGCTCAACCTTGCACGTGGGGAACCCGTGGCTTAAGCTAAGCGGTTGGAAGGCAACACTGCATATGTGGGCTATTGAATGAAAGCATTAAGTTATGCACTGACTAAATCCATTGAGGGATGGCATTATGCTACAAGCAAGTTATGGATTGAGACGTTGCCTTACTCGAGTAACACGTTGGTGCAACGCTAAGGTGCGCAATGGCCTTAGGTGGAATCTAACACCCGTGTTGGCATAAGGACTATGCTGTGGGCAAGAGATTGACCCTCGGTGTCTAGTGGGCTATGCATGACCATGTAGCTATCCGATATGCATCGATTGAGGCATGCTTGACCCTATGACACTTCGAGATGCTGTCAAAGACCCAACATGCTATGTTGGCTTGTCGGCTAAGTCGAGGGCCTTCGCTAGCACATTGTTGTGAGGCTAGGCACCTTGATGACATGAACCTAAGTTGGGCAAGCACCTTGTTTGAGATAAGCTTGGCACTATGAAGCGACTTATACCGTGCTTGGTGCACTTGAGGCGTTAGGCCTACTTCTGGCATCCGGGTGAAGACGGAGCTTCTTTATGGAGTTGTTCCGCTTGAGAAAGCATTGGGGCCTGATGTTCAAAACGGGTGAGACCTTTAACACTTGATTTGTCGATGAGCTATGGCGAGCTTAAACTTGGTGGAGTTTGAGCGCCACAAGGGTGAAAAATTGATCCGCTGTGCCTCTAAAGGAGTCGGCCCGTGACACTTCACCACCCTATGCCAGCCTCTGGAAGTGTAATTGTGGGTTATGTGACACAGGAAGTTGGGGATTTGGGTTGTCAAGTTTGGGATACTAAAACTGAAACTTGGTTTGAAGATTTCTATTTGTTTGCAGGCTTATGGGTGAACAAAATCCATGTTCTGTGGAGGAAGTTTCCATATGAGTTGATAAAGCAGAGGATTTGGAGAGATGTGAGGTGCACCGGTGGTTTTATGGTGGCTGAGGTATTAGAGAGATCAATGGTGGTGCGGTCTAGGTGAAATGACAAGTTTACCCTCCAAAGAAAGCTCACATGCAAAGCAATTTCTTTCCAAAAATAGAACGAAGTTATCAATTGTCCTTAATGGAAATCATTTTCAAAATTCAAGATTAAATGTGTTTTAATTGAAAAGTTAATGATCAAATTGATACAATGAATAAATTGTAGGGACTATATGTGTAATTTGCCAGTATATTTTTTATCAATTGTGAATGTGTGATATTGAAATTAAGTTTGGCGTGGGTCTGTTTTAATGTGAACCAACGTCAAGTGGCCCAACGGTCGATGGCGTTACACATATCCTCTCTCATGGTTGCTGAACAGAAAGGGTGTCATTTTGTTTTGATTTTTACAGATAGTTAGGTTTTGGTGGACACCCTTCATGGCAGGCAGATTGGGAAGTCAATATGGTTATATTAGATATAAAGAATCTTAGTTGTTCTTTTCATTTTCCAACTATCTCTAAGGTTGATCGGTAATTGAACCACCTCATCAACTTGCTCGGTCTGTTAATTGTTTCTACTGTGCTATAATATTTCTCCTTTCTCACCGAAAAAAAAAAAAACACTTTAAGTTATATTTAATCTTTGTTGGACTAGAAGTCTAAATTTTATTTGTTTTAATTTATTATAACATGTTCTATAAGTTTTTATAGTTTTTCATAAATCTATAATTAGAGGTGGTTAACTCAGCCCAAACCCATTAACCCACCCGATTATATCCATTTAAAACTTATATAAACCGGCCCAAATTAATAAATGGGTTATTCACAGTTAACCCAATTAAAATTGAATTTACATGGATTGGACATAGATACTCATTTAAGCTTGTTTAAATGGACACCACTTCTATCGCCAATCCACCTGCACCACCGCCACTCCACCACCACCGCTACCTCCTCCACTACCACTACTCTGCTGCCATCGCCATCATCGACTCACCACCATAACTTTTGCCACCACCACCTCCTCTCCTCCATCACCAACATCATCATAAATAAATAAATAAATTATTTTTAAAGAATAAATAAATAAATAGATGAAGTAAATGGGTTAGTTGGGTTCATTTATCCAACCTGTATCCAATTCAACTCAATCCATTTAAGTCCATTTATTAAACGGGTGAGTTTGGGTTGAGTTGTTTTAAATGCGTAACCCATTTTGACCTGCACATACCCGTCCACCCTAATCATGCTATAAAGACATGTGTATCATTGGATCTCACAAGTGTTTGTATAAATAAAAAAGTCCTAATAAATGGACATAAACACTTTTTGTCACAATTTTATGAATGTCACTAAAAAGTTACAATTAGTGATGATTTTCCAAATTTGTCACTAAAAATGACAATTAGTGACGTTTTCCGTATTGAATTTTTCAAACAGATATTAAAAACTAACAATTAGTAACACTTTTTATGAAAACACCGCTAAAAAAATAAAAAATAAAATTTTGTGGTAACAATTAAAAGTGAACATAATTTTTTAATGTATCAAAAAATCAAGAAAACTTATTAGTGCACTCATCTTCTTAATAGGATTTTTCAATCAATTTCCATTAAAAAGCTTGGTATTCCCTAGGTCTATTTAGGCTAGACTTGTGAGCCCAAGGTATTTAGTCAAAGCTTAATACAACTTAATAAATTTAGCCCAAGTTATGTTCATTTTAGATGGAACCAGTGCAATATACATAATTAATTAAGCAATACTTAATCAATTAACAAAAATAGAAAAAATAAAACAAAACTGAGAACAGTGGAGAATTCACATACTTGTTATTTTGAATGCTATCTTTTACTAGGAGGCACTTGAAGGTTCTAGAGTATCCTTCAACCTTCTAAAGTATCGTAGTCTTGTAGAAGAATTTGTACATATTCTAGAATTTCTTAGAGTCTTGTGCTTTTATACACGTAGATATTTATCTTGTATATTTGGAAGAAAAGTCTAGAGTATTCCATTCTTAAGACTCTAAAACAATCATTAGGGATGGCAATGGATAACCTACCCTGTGGGTATCCATGGAGACCCAACCCAAATACATGGGTTTTTTTTCCTTTTTTCTTATCCATTTGGGTAGGGTAGGTGATATTCTTTAAATATCCACTGGGATGGGTTGGGAATGGGTACCCACTAATTTCTCCATATGTTTTTTTTTTTTTTTTTTTTAAGATTCACAACCAAAACTAAATATACATTCAATTTTTTTCTTTTATTTATTTATTTTTTTTTCAAGTTCACAAAAACTTTTTTTTTTTTTTTTTTAAGATTCACAACTAAACTAAATATACATTCAATCTTTTTTCTTTTATTTATTTATTTATTTTTTCAGGTTCACAAATTTTTTTTTTTTTTTTTTAAGATTCACAACCAAAACTAAATATACATTCAATCTTTTTTCTTTTATTTATTTATTTATTTTTTCAAGTTCACAAAAAACATTTTTTTTTTTTAAGATTCACAACCAAAACTAAATATACATTCAATCTTTTTTCTTTTATTTATTTATTTATTTTTTCAGGTTCACAAAAAACTTTTTTTTTTATTTTTTATTTTTATTTTTTTTAAGATTCACAACCAAAACTAAATATACATTCAATCTTTTTTCTTTTATTTATTTATTTATTTTTTCAGGTTCACAAAATTTTTTTATTTTTTTTTATTTTTAAGATTCACAACCAAAACTAAATATACATTCAATCTTTTTTCTTTTATTTATTTATTTATTTTTTCAGGTTCACAAAAAACTCTTTTTTTTTTTTTTTTTTAAAGATCCACAACCAAAGCTAAATATACCTCCAATCTTTTTTTTTTATTATTATTTTTATTTTTAAGGTTCACAACCATTTTTTTATTTTTTTATTTTTAAGATTCACAACCAAAGCTAAATATACATTCAATCTTTTTTCCTTTTTTTTATTTTTTTTATTTTTAAGGTTCACAACCAATTTTTTTTTTTTTTTTTTTTTTTTAAGATTCACAACCAAAGCTAAATATACATTCAATCTTATTTATTTTTTTGGCTCAATAATAAAATCAAATACACATTAATTAACATTGTCAATTATTCTTGTCAAATTTTATGCATATCTAGAATTTTTTAAATTTATTTAAAAAAATTAAGGACGCTGTCTAGTGCAGGTTTCGGTTTGCTTTTCTATGTTATTTTATTTTGTTATGTATTGTAATTTTCAGAATGGTTTGTTTGTTCTGAAATTTCAATTAACGAGTATGAATCTATTTGTTTCATGTTATCACACAATTATACAATATAATGAATGTATTTGAAAATAAGAAAATTGTAGAGAATCGAAACAAGCATGAGTCGTGATTGGTTAGAAATGATGAATACAAAGATTTATTTGCTGGAAAAACAAAAGGGGATACAAAGTCTTACTAAATAATTTTTTTTTAAAATAAAAGAATTTTTCTTAGTTATGGACAGATTTAACTGAAATCAGCTTGTTTCCCAATGTTATGCTTCATTTATTTAGATAGAAAATATTTTTTAATGAAAATATTTTTTATAAAAAATTAAAAAAATATTTTTTTATATTTGGTGGTGGTGGTGATGGAACGAAGGTGAAAGTAGAGAGTAACATAGTGGTGGGGTGATGGCGGTAGTGATGATGGTAGTGGCTATGGTGATGAGTGTGATAGTGAAGGTGAGAATAGTGGTGATGGTGTTGTGAAATTAATAAAATTTAATTGAAAAACATTTTTTGTTTTTTAAAAGTAACAAACAACAAAATTCGTGGGGATTAAAGGAAGAAGATGGAGGATGGATTTGGTGTGGTAAGGCATAGATATCTTAAAATGAATGGTTCAGATTTGTTAAAAGGTATAATTAGATTTTGGATAAATTAAAATGAATGGCTCAAATTTGCTAAAAGAAAGATGGTTTAAATGTCTAAAATCCGTGGCTAAGAGATCAACAAACAATTCCTTATTTATGCCCTGATGCAATTTAATATGGGTCTTATAACACTTTCTTCAAACAGGTTCTTTTACATTTTATTTCTTCAAACAGGCTCTTATAACATTGTAAACAGGTTCTTATAACATGTAGGGGAGAGAGTGAGAGTGAGAGTGAGAGAGAGAGAGATGGTTGTAATTTTTTTTTAATCTTCCACGTTCTTCCACATTTTTTTTAATTACTAAAACTTATTTGATTGTCTCAAAATTATATATTTGATTATTATAAAACAAACTTTTTAATTAATTAATTAATGTGTATTTGATTTTGTTGTTGAACCAAATAAAATAAAATAAGATTGAATGTATATTTAGCTTTTGTTGTGAACCCTAAAAAAAATAAAAAAATAAGTTGTTAACATTAAATATATTAAAAAAGAAAGAAAAAAGATTGAAGGTATATTTAGCTAAAACCTTAAAAAAAGAAAAAAAGAAAAAAAAAAGTTGTTAACATTAAATATATTAAAAAAGAAAGAAAAATATTGAAGTATATTTAGCTTTTGTTGTGAACCTTAAAAAAAAAAAGAAAAAAAAAAAAGGTGTTGTTAACATTAAATATATTAAAAAAAAGAAAAAAGAAAAAAATTTGAAGGTATATTTAGCTTTTATTGTGAACCTTAAAAAAAAAAAAGAAAAAAAAAAAAGAAAAAAAAAAAGAGTTGTTAACATTAAATATATTAAAAAAAAAAGAAAAAAATTTGAAGGTATATTTAGCTTTTGTTGTGAACCTTAAAAAAAAAAAAAAAAAAAAAAAAAAAGGTTGTTAACATTAAATATATTAAAAAAGAAAGAAAAAAGATTGAAGGTATATTTAGCTTTTGTTGTGAACCTTAAAAAAAAAAAAAAATTGTTAACATTAAATATATTAAAAAAAAGAAAAAAAATTTGAAGGTATATATAGCTTTTGTTGTGAACCTTTAAAAAAAAAAAAAAAAGAAGTTATTGTTAACATTAAATATAAAAAATAAAAATGAGGATTAAAGTGGGTTGGGGAAAATCCAAACCCATTAGGATATGGGGAGGGTAGTACCCATGGGGAATGGGGAATGTGGAATGGGGAAAATTTATTATAGGGGGAATGGGGATGGGGAATTAATATCCACTCCATTAACCCCCATTGTCATCCCTAACAATCATTGTATGCCTATAAAAGGGGGAGTGCATCATTTATAGTTTGGTCAGGTAGAATTATTAGTGAGGAAATTGTTAGGATGAGATTGTTAGTGAGAGAGTTAAGAAGAATTATGTTGGTTTAATGACCATATCTAGGAACACAAATATTCTCTCACTTAACTTTGACCCTTGTTTGTTTAAGCTCAAAACCAGACCATAAAAAGGCTCTAAACAAACTTTCCACTTTCTTTAAAATTCTTTGAGATAAAATAAAAAAGAAACTCCATTAGATTTGTACAGTAGACAATCTGTTTGAATAAGTTGCATCCTCCCCCATATGATAGTACTGCTTGAACTATTACACTTTTTGCTAGCAAAATAGCTTCTAGTCATGTATGTAAAATTGATTGAAGAATATCTTTTTAGCAAATTGCTATTGTTGGGGATGGTGGCGCCGATGGGAATCTTGGCTTGGAAGCCTTGTGAGTCTACAAAACCAAATCAAATCAATTTAATTTGAGCATTAAGTAATTGTATTAATACAAATATGAATTTGATGATGAGGCATTTACTTACGTCTTGGTGTTTGTTCATCAACTCTAAATTGTGGCGATAAGTGAAGTGCTTGACTCATGATTTGTACAAAATGAGGTGTTGGACCACTAAAATCAAGAACAACCAAACTCATTCTATTTAGACCATATAACTGTCCTTCAAAGCTAGTGGCAGAGTGGAAACAATCTTCAGAGTCCAAAACTAATTCATTGAATTCATTATCACTTGGCCGACAGAAAATAAGAGAATGATTGTTGTTGCTAATGAAGATAACCTGACAATCAACATCACTTGGAGGCAAAGTCAAAACACATAAATCGTATTTTGATTCTCGTAAGGGAAGTAGAATTTTATCCATAGAGACAAGATTTAGAAGGAAACACTCATCGGAGTCAAGGTTCTCCAACACCAACCATCCATAAGAAGAAGTACATATCTGTTTATTGCACAATTCAGGAATTTTTTTGATGTAGCAATAATCCTTTGATATGTTGTAAAAATTCTGAAATTGTCTATACTTCCCGTGATAAATTAAAAGCCAAGGCTGTACTTGAATGAGAGGAGGGCAACTCTTCTCGTTTTCAGTTAATTCCATGGCTTTCCACTTCAAAATATCCGATGTTATGGTCTACAAGAAAAGAAGAAACAAATTGCTATTTTGATAAACTAAACATAGAGACAAGGTTAACATTCATGAAACTCATTCTAATCCCTATTTCATTTCTTTTATTCTTTGTATTTTATTTATTGGTGTATTACAATGTTAATGATTGTTATGACAAGGTAGTGATGGTTATTGGCAATTCTTATTGCAAAGAAATTAAAATGAATAGTATGGTAACCTAATGCAAACAAAGAAAGAGGTTTTATTTTTACAAAAAAAAGAAGTTATTTTTATTATTTATTTATTAAGCGCATCACTAGCATTATTAGTTCTTTAGGCTGATTTGTAATAATAAAGGTAATGTCCATTTTCATACTTGTATTCTCTTTATTTTAATACTACTTTCAATCCGACACATACACCACACAAGCATTCGGTTATTAGCTTAAAGATGGCTCATGAAAGAGTAATGCTGATATTTAAAAAATTCTATTAAAGTTCTTACCAAATGTCTCACTTGAGTGTGAGACCCACACGATGTGAGATATTTGATAGAATTTTTGGTAGAATTTTTGAAATCTCTAGCATTTTTGCTCGTGAAAAGACCATTGTTAATTTGTCATCTAAACTGAATAAAATATTTTTTAAAATCATAGACAAATTGATGAAGAGGAACCAGATATATAACATATATAGTTTGAGTAATAATATAGAAATAAAAAAAGTCATAATGATATGGTTAATGTGCAGTTTTTATTTATGAATTTATTTACAAGAATGATATTATTACAAGAATGAATTTATTTACAAGAATTACAATGTCGAAAATTAGGTACAAGCTTTCAATATTTTATTTCATTTAAGGTCTCTTATTTATATCAAGATTAGTTGGGCTTATTTCATCAAAAAATTGAACTCATTTCGATGAAGGATTCACTCACAACACAATCAGATGGCTTCATCAGAACATTGACAAGATCTGTTTTGCGTACCCTCTGAGATATGCGTGACCATGACTATGATGATTCCCTGTCAGGTGTCATTAAATCTAGTCTTGCTCATGATTCAATTTATTTTGAATTTTTTCCCAAATTTGAAGTATTTTTTATTGACTCTACGACGCAGCAGAATAAATCACACGAGACTAGATATCATTCTAGTAGACGATAATTCTTGAATCCATAAGAACACCCTTGAATCCACAAGGAAGATAACAAAAGAACTCTTTAAAATACTATTAATTGAATGAATAAATTACATATGCTTGTAGGCTTATTGATAATAAACTAAACCTAATACTTGTAAGAAAAGTAATTCTAAAATAAACTAGGAAACTTAAATCAACACAAATTAAGAAACCTAAAAGAATAGGAAACTAGGAAACTTAAATCAACACAAATTAGGAAACCTAAGAGACAAAAATTCTAAACTATTTAAAATCCTAGTCAAAGTCTAATTCCAAAATAATAAAATTAAGAAATATAAAAATTATAGAATTTTGTTCTACATCTTTCTTGCCTTTTGTCGGTCCAATTGTTCCAAGAAGTCTTTGGCTACTTGTTTTACATCAGTCCCTTCTTCTTGGAGAGAACTCGACCTCGAGTTCGATTTTGGATAGAGGGGTTCTTCAACATGATACTCATATAAATCAGCTACATTAAAAATCTTGGAAATCTTCATGTCGTTTGGTAGCTCAATCACATAAGCATTGTCATTGATTTTCTTCAACACCTTTTATGGACCATACTTGCGAGGCTTCAATTTGTTGTATGTGCCGACTGGAAATCTGTCTTTGCGCAAAAACACTATTACTAAATCTCCTTCCTTGAACATTTTAGAGCACCGATGGTTGTCTGCGACTACTTTATATTTGGTATTTGTTTCCTCCAGCTTCTGTCGTACTTCTTCTTGTACTGCTTGGGCTTGTTTGGCCATGGTTTCGGCTGCAGTACTCACTCTTGGACCCCGAGGAAAACGAAGCAAATCAACTGCATGTTTTGGAGGCGTGACATACACCAGAGAGAATGGAGACTTTCCTGTGGCACTGTGAACTGCGCTATTATATGCGAATTCTGCTTGGGGCAAGGCAAGATCCCACTACTTTGGTTTGTCTCCACAAATGCTGCGAACTAAATTGCCCAAAGTTCTATTAGTCACCTCTGTTTGACCATCTGTTTGAGGATGTGCGGTTGAACTACGATTCAAGGTTGTGTTAAATATCTTCCACAAAGTCACCCAGAAGTGGCTAAGGAACTTGACATCACGATCTGAGATAATAGATTGAGGGACTCCATGCAAACGAACTACTTCTCAAAAGAATAATCGAGCCACATGAGAGGTGTCTGAAGTCTTTTGACAAGGAATAAAGTGCGCTATCTTTGAAAACCTATCAACCACTACAAATACAAAATCAACTCCACGTTGGGTACTAGGGAGTCCCAACACAAAGTCCATCGACAAGTTTTCCCAAATGCTGTTAAGAACAGGTAGAGGCATACAGAGGCCAGTATTCTGAGATTGCCCTTTGGATACCTGACAAATATAGCACTTCCTCACAAAATTGCCAACATCTCGCTTCAACTGAGGCAAAAAATATCATTCTTCCATACTTGCGATAGTCTTGTCCCTGTCCAAATGTCCACTTAAGCCACTACCATGAAGATCCCGAATTAGTTTCTCTCGCAAAGAGGTACGGGGAATGCACAAGCGATTTCCTCGAAATATATAGGCATCAGTGATGTGGAAATCAATGACTGGTTGCCTTTGAATACACTTTGCCCATATCTCCTTGAATTCATCATCATTAGGATAAAGTTCTTTCAGGAACTCAAACCCCACAATCTCATGTGTCAACGTGACTAATAAACTAGCCTGTCGACTCAAGGCATCCGTGACTCAATTCAAAACCCCTGATTTGTGGCGAATAGTAAAAGGAAATTTCTGAAGGAAAGTAGACCATCTTACATGCATGTTATCTAGGTGCTTTTGGCTGTTGATAAACTTTAAGGCTTGATGATCAGTATACAACACAAACTCTCTCTGTATTAGGTAATGTTCCCAATGCTTCAAACCTTGAACCACTGGACAAAATTCTTGGTCATAAGTGCTCCACTTTGCCGAGCTTCACTTAATTTTTCGCTGAAAAAGGCCACTGGTTTATGTTCTTGAGATAGGACAGCCCCAATGCCCACACCACTAGCATCACACTCTATCTAAAAAATCTTCTCAAAACTGGGCAAAG
Organism: Camellia japonica; assembly: GCA_030407325.1. NCBI lineage: Eukaryota > Viridiplantae > Streptophyta > Magnoliopsida > Ericales > Theaceae > Camellia > Camellia japonica. Next base: position 18,584,410 of record JAPPVO010000019.1, on the reverse strand, counting down.
CTAGCACTGGTGCAGTGCACAACTTCTCTTTGATCAACAAGAAGCTCTTTTCAACATCATCATCCTACAGGAATTTTCCTTTCTTCATGCACTTTGTGATTGGTGCCACAATAGTGCTGAAACTTCGAATGAAACACCTATAAAACATAGCCAACCCATGGAAACCCCGAACATCACTAACAGTCTTGGGTGTTGGCCACTCTTGGATGGCTTGAACCTTCTCTTGATCTACATGAATGCCATTTGAACTAACCACATAACCCAAGAACAGCAAGCTACTTGTAAGGAAACTACACTTCTTAAGGTTAATGTACAACTTGCTTACCTCTAGTGCTATCAACACCTCTTATAAATGGGCCATGTGTTCCTCCTCTGATTTACTACTGTAGATTAAGATGTCATCAAAATAAACCACGACAAATTTCCCGGTGAAAGGTCGTAATACCTGATGCATAACTCGCATAAAGGTGCTGGGAGCATTAGAAAGGTTGAATGGCATAACCAACCATTCATACAAACCATCCTTAGTCTTGAATGTTGTTTTCCATTCATTCCCAGGACGGATTAGAATTTGATGGTACCCACTTCACAGATCGATCTTTGAAAACCACTTTAATCCTTCCAGCATGTCCAACATATCATCTAGTCGGGGAATGGGAAATCTATACTTGATGGTAATCTTGTTAATGGCTCGGCTGTCTACACACATTCGCCAACTTCTATCTTTCTTTGGCGTTAATAATGCCAGAACAACACATAGACTTAGGCTTAAGTCCTTTTCGCAGCAATTCTTCGATTTTCTCCCGCAAGATCTCTCTCTTTTGGACTCATTCTATAGTGTGGTAGGTTTGGCAGACTTGCTCTTGGTATGAAATCAATCTGATATTGAATGTCCCTCATGGGTGGAAGTTCATCTGGCAACTCGTCAGCAGTAAGCTCCTGGAATTCCTCCAACAATAGTTGAATTTTCTGAGGGATTAGTGTGACTGTGTTCTCCTTTGCCGTAGGTGCCATTGTTTTCACAACCATAGCATACATCTCTTGTGAAGTTTTCGCATCTGCCACAAACTCGGCCTCTGAACTGGTTATAGTGAGGAAAGACTTTGCTTCGACTTTCGGAGGCACTGTGTGTTGTTTTAAGGGACTCATAGCAATTTTATGAGACCCCCAATTGAACATGTAAGTGTTGTCTCGCCCTCTAAATGTAATATCCACATCAAATTGCCAAGGTCTTCCAAGTAATACATGACTAGCACCCATATAAACCACATCACATAATACATCGGATTTATAATGTTTGCCAATAGAAATAGGTACCTTACATACTTCGGTTATCTTGATAGTAGGTCTTTTTTTGATCCAACCAATACTGTAGGGAGAGGGGTGTGGTTCAGAAGACAACTTCAAGTGCGCTACCAATCGTCTAGCCACAAAATTTTCACAACTTCCATTGTCTACAATAAGGTCACACACCTTTTGATTTATGGTACAACAAGAGTGAAAAATACTGTGACGTTGACTGAGGTCCTCAGTTTTTGGTGTAAATAGAACCCTTTGAACTACACAGGTGACTCGTTCTCCTTTTTCTCTAGCGAGTTCAGCACCTTCATACTGATCACCCTCATATTCTGCGTCTTCATCATCCCCGATTTCATCTTCTTCTTCAACTAAATTAACAGTCCTTTTTTATGGGCACACATTAGAGCGATGGCTAGGCTTGCCAGATCGATAACACTTATTTGTTACTGGTTTGGCATAAGGATTTGTGTTTCGAGGTGCCTCCCTGCTACTTGATCCAGTGATCTGGTTTCCTCCTCCACCAACGGTACTCCTCTGCTGATTTACTAGAACTGTTGGTTGGGCAGCCCTTTTTCCTTTTTCCTTAGTAGGAAACGATGACTCAGGACGGTTCTGACGATATCCATAATAGGTTGTCTTGCGCTCTATTGGCTCAGCTTTGAGAGCCATATTATGTGCTTCATCCACAGTCCATATTACTGATAACCCCATCTTCTCTCGAATGGTTAATTTTAACCTATTGAGACACCAGGCTACACGCTGTCCTTCGTTCTCATTTAAATTATTGCGATCTGAAAGTTGGCAAAATTCAGTTGTATAATCAAATACAGATCGGCTTCCTTGGATGCAATTTTGGTACAACTGAAACAATTATTGATCATAATCTGGTGGTAAAAATCTGTCTTGGAGAAGTTGTTTCATTCGACGCCAAGTCCATACAGATTCTTTCCTTTGTCGATGCCTATTTTTTTGTAATTGATCCCACCATACCACAGCACCTCCTTTTAGTTTGTATGCCACCAATTTCACCATTCTGGAACATCCATCATCCTGAAAAATCTCTCCACCTCTGAAAGCCAGTCAAGAAAATCCTCAATATGCAGATTTTCATTGAACTGGGGAAGATCTATCTTCATTCGGTACTCATCAAACCCTTGTTGTTGCCTTCTGGGTTGATAGTTGGCTGGAAGTGGTTCAAACTCTGGTTCAGACTCCTCTTCACTATCAGATGGACAACGAAGGGGACATCTAAGAGCATTCTGAACAGGTTGACCTCAGGCGAATCCTTCGGTGCGCACTCTATTCTGGTTAACAAGTTGGCCTTGGGCAACTCCCTCAGCGCGGACCCTATCAACCACTGGTGGCCTGTTGTTGGCATTGAGATTCAAGCCAATAAGCAGATAACGAATTTCGTTCAACTGCTCTTGCTGTTTCTCATATGCTACCCACAGGGCCTCGACCCCACGATCACCGCCAGGAGGATTTACATGATCTACTCTGTCTTGTGCCATTGAGCCAGGTGACTCCTTGCTCTGATACCACTTAACGCAGCGGAATAAATCACACGAGACTAGATATCGTTCTAGTATATGATAATTATTGAATCCACAAGAACATCCTTGAATCCACAATGAAGATAACAGAAAAATTCTTTAAAATACTATTAATTGAATGAATGAATTACATATGCTTGTAGGCTTGTTTATAATAAACTAAACCTAATACTTGTAGGAAAAGTAATTCTAAAATAAACTAGAAAACTTAAATCAACACAAATTAAGAAACCTAAGATAATAGAAAATTAGGAAACTTAAATCAACACAAATTAGGAAACCTAAGAGACTAAAATTCTAAACTATTTAAAATCCTAGTCAAAGTCTAATTCAAAAATAATAAAATTAAGAAATATAAAAATTATAGAATTTTGTTATACATCTTTCTTGCTTTTTGTCGGTCCAATTGTTCCAAGAAGTCTTCGGCTACTTGTTCTACATCACCCTACCATACTCAAAACTCTTACCCTTAATATTCAAGCTAAAAGATATAAAATGGACTCTCTATCTTTTAATATTATGATCTGTTACTGAGTCTATCTTAAGGCCATGACTACTTCTTGCCCTGCCTTCAAATATATAGCTTCAAATCCCAAACAATCTACCATTCTATTCCATGCTCATCAAGAAAATTATGAAGTTATGGTCCCTGAAGGTATAACTTGGGAAGAAGTCCTCCAAGCCAATGCAAAGGATGATGAAGATAAGTGGGTCATTCTAATGTTGTCCCAGCTCTTACCTCACAACCCCAAACAAATCCAAATTCTATTATCTAAAATATCGATGGATCAGTTGTTCTTCGTTTCCAACGTTCTAAGTCTATTCGAACTCAATCTCAAATATCTTCTCAACCACCATCTACATGATATCATATCCCGCTTGGTCATTACTACACTTAAAATGTAATAACTAAATTATTCAATTTGAAACTATATGAACTAAAGTAAAATTTGAGGCACGTTTAAGAATTGACTATTTTAATTATTTTTTTAAATTTTTATAAAAAAATATAAAAAAATAAAATGAATAATATGATAACGTATCATAATTTTTAACTCAATGTCACCGAACCAGCACATGAAAAGTGTAATTATCACCCCCCAAAAAAAAAAAAAAAAACAAAAAAGAAAAAGGAAGAAGAAATGGAACCGACTCTGTGAAGCCTAGGGGTTAAAAGTCAAATAAGTGGATGAGCCTCAAGCTCTATCTAGGCTTAGCCCAAGTACAGCTTAGGTTTTTTGAGAAGTTGATTAAAAATTAATTTTTTTAATTTTTTTTAAAATAATGTGTAAAAAATTAGAATAATAATGTAACTTAAAATAAATTAAAAGTTAATTTTTTTCCTTTTAGTCAAATTTCCAAATTAAGCCTTAACATTGCCTAAGCCCAAATTGTGGACCCAGGTTTTATTTAATAAATTTAATAGGGATTCTATTTACATTAAAAAATTTATTAAGTATATTTAATTTTTCAATTTACTATATTAAATTATTTATGTTTATGATTTACTCTCAATATCCTATATATATATTTTTTTTGAAATTATTCTTAAAGTACACTCAAATAATAAACAAATCAAAAACTCTAAATAACACCACTTTAAATACACCCAACGTTCTTGTCTTGAAGAATGAAGTTTCTTCGTCTGTGTAATGACATACATACACGAAAGGACTTTCTTTCTCTGTGTAATAACATATGTCACTGAGCAATGACATAATTTTGCAAATCATAGCATATATTATAGCATTATGCCAACCCACCATCTAGCACCGTAATATAGAAATATATACAATTATCTCAAACATTGCTAAGAATAAACTGATTTCTAGTGATGATGATGACGACGAAAATTGATGAATTCGAATGAAATAGAGATTGTGGTGGGTTGGTAAAGAAGCTCTAACAACAATATGATGTAGAGTTTTATAGATTAAACATGACATTAATTGAAATTTTAGCTAAAAGAAAAGGAACTTACTATTATTCCATGAACCCTAAAATCAACCTAAGTTAAATGGTTACAAGTGATTAGGGTGTATCTTTAAAAAATATATATATATATATATTTTATTTTAAAGTTTAATGTATATTATTTCTATTAGTAAATTTATATTAAGGTATAATAGGAATTAAATTTTTTAAATTTTAATTAGATGCATTAAATTATTATTTGAGTGAAAATAAAATCGTCCAAATTTAACTCATGTTTGGTTTAGGTTGCCTAAAACATTTTGGATTCGACAATTAAACATCTTTTTTTCACTTTTATTGGGAAAAAGTCCAGACATGTCCTGTCAAGTTTATAAAGTGATTCAGAAATCCATAATTTAAAAAGTTTTGGCATCGGCCAGGCCTAGTTTGGAGAGCAAAATGAAATTTTCTCTATTTTTTAATGTTTAGAGAATGATTTTTGAAGCTAAATTTAGCTAGAAAAAGTTGGGGCAGGTAAAATAATTAGGCAAATAACTAAGCTGTGGAGACCCCAAAAACGTGTGAAAGACTACTTCACTAGAAGAATTTAGCTAGCTTGTTGGAGTTATTTTTAGCTAAATACAACTAACAAAAAACGGGTGCGAACATCTCTTTTCAAATTGTGCTTTGGCTACTGAATTCTAATATCCTCAACGTAGAGAGTATAAACAAGTTAAACTACTATCCTAATAACCAAAAGTTTGCTGGTTCATTGTCGTCTCTTAACAATTGAATATGGGAATTGTTTGAAAGATTAAGAGAGTGTAAAAAATATATGAGAGAGAGAGAGAGAGAGAGAGAGAGAGAGAGAGTACTGTTTAACAAACTTCAATATTATAAAATTATAGGAAAACAATTTTAAGGAAATAATTTAACAAACTTCATTATCATAAAATTACAGGAAAGCAATTTTTAAGGAAATCATCCATAATGAACCCACTTATTTATGCTATATATTAAATCATATTTGCTTGAAGTTTAACAAATAGATTCATGGGTTCACTATTGTTTATTTCTCTAGTTGTTGGGATACCAGAATTGAGCTTGAAGATGGTCTACCACCTTCTTGTCCACTTGGAATGCCTTGGCAAGAACATCATCAGAAATATTTGGATTTGACCCGAATACTGCATTAGCAACTGTAATGGTTCCGGGGTTTTCGCTACTTAGGGCAGCAAGAGCTACTGCATTAGTCTTTCCAGTATTATATTGAAAGTGAATGAGACCCTGTGGGAACACAAAAACATCTCCTGGATACAACACCTTTGTGAAAAGACGGTTGTCAGTGTTGGAAGTCACGAAGCCGACGTAGAGAGCACCTTCCAAAACTACGAGGATCTCAGTTGCACGAGGGTGCGTGTGGGGTGGGTTGAGGCCATTAGGTGCAAAGTCGATTCGAGCTAAGGAGATGCCGAGAGTATTGAGGCCTAGTATTTGTAGAACGTTTACGGGAGTGACCTTCGACCCAATTGGATTTGATGTGTTCTGAGGAGTAAGGAGGCCGGAAAAGAAGAAGTCATCAGCTGTGGCAAGCTTTGGGTCGTTACAGACTTTGCCATTCACGAACACTGCGTGCAAAAAAAATGGAGTTGTGCTTCATTTAGGATTGGGTGAAAGAAAGAAAATGTTGTATAAACTAATCAATTTTCAATAACGTTACAATAATGACATCATACAAATTAAAACTTGGCCCTTCACAAATTAAAACAATTAAAATGTTGGAAACCAAAATGAAACATATCATATATTTTGAGGATCAAAAGTGTAATTAACTTTTTTTTTTTTTTTGGTTGATGTGTATTTTTTGTTCATTAAATTCTGCTTATTTTGATGATGAATATAGACAATTTCAACAGGGGAGCCAAGTTAAAACATATTTAATACTTTGAAAAAGAAATTGGCACCACTAAAATATTGATTATCAAAATGGCACAAAAACGTATTTACGTGACATACAATTAATCAATCAATATTTGACTTCAAAATGAGAAATGAAAATTTGAGATTTTAATTATCATCAAAATACAATCGCTATAAATAAGTTTTGTCACTAAAATTATATTTCAAAATCTAAGACTTAAGTTTGAAAGGCACAAAGTTGGGAGAGACGAGTATAAAATATACCAGCAGAGTTATTGATAGCAATGCAGAAATCCTGTAGAGGACTTGAGTCAGAAGCAGATACAAGTGAAGCCAAAGCCATGATGGCTATGGTTACGAGGATAAAGTTAGTGCCCATTGTAATTGAAGAAAATTGAAATTTCTATGGCTTATTGCTTGAAGGAGGAGATAGCTATCTAGCATGGAAAGTGTGTCTATTTATAGATATAGATAGATAAGAGTAGTTGAATTTTTCATTAAGTATTTTCCAATGCAAATGAGAGAAGGATTACGAAGTCCTCAATGGCTAACATTTTTCCTCATTCACCAACTAAACCCCTCAATCGGTAACATTTTGCCTCATTCACCAACTAAACCCCTTTCTCACTCATTTTTTCTAATTGCTGATTGAAACGCTGCTATTGACATTTTTTTTTTTTTAAAAGTTTTATTATTATTATTTTTTAGGCGGACAATTTCAACCACACCGCACTATCATCTACCATAATTTTTATGAATAAGTTCTAGATAAGCAAAATCATAAAGAAAATGATTGATTCATAAAGACAATTATTGGTAACCGACTTTTTTTGTGTCTTGTAAGGATTGATTCATAAAGACAAAATGCAAGGAGCGTGGCCAATATTCTTGAAGAAAGAAAATGATTAGTTCATCATAATTTCATCATTTGACTCAAAATTAAAGATATTTGGATATTATCTACTTCTACTTCTATATATTATAGATTGTAATTTAGGGTAAATTACGATGTAATTCTTGTACTTTGATCGTTGTGTCATTTTAGTTCCTATAATTTCAAATGGCTCGATTTTGACCATAAATTTATAATTTTGTCTCAATTTAGTCTAATTGATTACAACTCTTAACATCTCTTTCTGGAAAATACGCACAAAAGTGTCATATGTCATATTTTAAAGGTAAAATTGTAAACTAATTAAACTCAGTCAATTAACCTAAAGTAATTTAGTGGTAATTTTCTTTAAAAAACACTAACAATATTATCAATTAGACCAAATTGACACAAAATCTAAAATTAAGAGTCAAAATTGAGCCAATTGAAAGTGTAGAGATCAAAATGACACAAAAGATAAAATATAAGGACCACCGGTATAATTTTTCCTATAAATATTTGAACTTATTAAAATATTTGTTGAAGAAAGAAAAAGATTAAAGTTTTACAATATTTGGATATTCTTTAAGTGATTAGTTTCAGCAAGACAAAAATTATTTACATTCTTCAATTAAATTGTGTGCGTAGAGTAAGAAACATAAATGCCTTTAAGTATAGAAAGCGTCCGACAAAATAATTTGAATCATCGAAACGAGACTCGTAATGGGTTTCACAGGCCCAAACAGCACCCTCCAATCCAAATTATAGATGGGAAGGGATCCTATTCCTTTATTATATATAACTCAAATCTTTGATACAAATTCAAACCCCAATATAATAATATATATTTTATGTTATGTGATAGTTATCGTGGCATTTTTTGTGTAATTTTGAACAGAAGTTAGTTTTAGGAGTAAACTGGAAAAAATTTAAACAAGAAAGGCTAAAGTGGGAAAAATCAAACTTTACGGATCAAAGTAGGAAATTGACCATACATAAAGGGGGGCAAAGTGTATTTCACCCTAAAAAAGTATATCAATAAAAATTCCTACAACATATTAAGGTTTTAGGTACCAAAAACTAGGTAAAAAATCGCTTTCTAGGAACGGAGTTTTTTGTTGTTAAAAATGTCATTATATTTTTAGTGACGAATTAGAATTATTATACTTTTAGGACCAAATTATTTTGTATCAAAAGGTACATGTTTATTAGAGACATTTTCAAAATTTTGTCACTAAAAACCATTTTTTGACTTTTCAAGACAACTTTTTAGCAACTATTCTCACGACAACATGAATTTGTCCCCAAATATTTTTTCCAACAAAATTTTTACTTCTGATAACAAAAGAGTTTAGACTTTAGAACTATTAGTGTATGATTGGTCATCAAGCTGGATTAGTGAGATAAATAATTTTCTCTTATGTCTATTTGTTTTGTAATAGATATGCAAATATATAATCCTAATTGTATGATTGTTTTGTATTATTAGTTGTAAAATTAAAATATTCCACAACTTTTGATAAAATGTCTAATCCAAAAAATAAAACTTGCACGATAGATTTGAATTTGTCATTATATTTCCAAAGGAGTTAGACTCTTCAGCAAGGAAAGCAAATCGGACTTTCTACCCATGTCCTTGAAATTAGGTGACAAAGCTAGCATGGCATATGTATCTATATAATTAAGAGTGATTGAGAAATTGTCTAATAATTTTTAATACAAAGCTTATGATAATGTCTTTTTACCCAGTCTTTTATATGGTTTAGCTTGTCGTCGAATTCCATGATGAATGGTTGTACGGCACCCATATGCATCTTTATTCGGTAAATTATAATGGGTTCGACTTTTTTCAAATTGTCATTTTAATTTGAGAGTGTGTTTGAGTTTGATAAATCCATTTTGAAACCGATTTTGATAAATCGAACCGTTCACTTTTTTGGACTCGTTAAGTAAAATATTCATGTAAAAAAATCAAAATAATTGGGCATCGATAGTTATATGTTTGAATCATATTTATTTTTTAAAAATGGACTACAAATATAATTTTAAAAATAATCATCTATTTTTTGTAATATAATCTTGATTCAAACATATAACTATCGATATCTGATTATCTTGATTTTTTACATGCATATTCTACTCAACGAATCTTAAAGGGTGAACGGTTCAGATTATCGAAACACGACCTATGGTAGACTCCATAGGCCCCTCAAGTTCTCTCATATTGACATATAAATATGAGAGAAGCTTAATCCAATTATAGTTTTCATTTTTGAATTTTGTCAAAAAAGACAAATATATCAAAAGTACATGTTGGAGATTATTTCATTGCAACTTGAAGGACCGTGTAGATAAAGTTAGAATAAATTACAAATACAGTATCTGAGATTATATTCAAATACAGATTGTACATTGTGGTTCTGGAAATTTCAAATACCCTCGTCAATTTTTGTCATTTAATAAAGTTAACAGAAAAAATAAAATTTTTTACTATCTTTCTAAACAATAATAAAATTATTAAAAGTGTTAATTAATATATGATTAAAAAAATCATTGAAAAGTCGTCTAATATTTTCCAATACAAGGTTATAATAATAATGTATTTTTAGCCAATATTTTCTTCTACGGTTAGCGTATTGTCTAACTTCATCATGGATGGTTCTCAGCTGCACTCATACTCATAAAATTTTTCTTCAGTAAATTATAATTATAATTTTTAAGTTTTTGTAAATAATGCAATAAATTTTATAAAACTGGTATAGATGTATGTTAAAAATGTCAACTATATGTCCGACTACATATTCAAATGTCCTCCTATAGCGATCCCGGTTTCCCTTTTCTTTAATTGTTGTATCCGGACATAGGTTCCGTGGAGTTGGTTGTGTGTATATCTTGTTTACATCCTTTACTCTTTGTATTTGAGTCTTGGGTGGTGTTAGGCAGGTTTGAAACAGGTTGGTTGAGCTTAGAAACCAAAAGTAGCTGTCCAGATTTCTGCCTTCACGCTCGAGTGGATCTTTTGACGCTCGAGCGGGCCCTTCGTTGTTGCTTCTCCACTCGAGCGGGTGTTTTTACGCTCAAGCGTGATTTCCATCTCCCAGTATTTTCCTCTGCAGTGTTGACGCTCGAGCGGCGCGTTGGACGCTCGAGCGGAGTTTGTATGTGACGCTCGAGCGGGGAGTTGGATGCTCGAGCGGGAACCTGGTTCTGCAAAAGTTCTAGGAGCGTGCATCCGGCGCTCGAGCGGCGGTTTGTACGCACAAGCGGGAGTCTGTGAGTGACGCTCGAGCGGGGTTTCTATGCTCGAGCGTGGCGACTGGTTTTCAATCCGAGATCCGACTTTTTGGATCCTTTTCAACTCCATTTCTCTCTCTTACCTTTCACAAACTCCATTAGAGAGCTTTCTCACTAAACCTCAACTTCTCTCTAGGTATTGATCTAGTAGGAGTGAGTGATTTCCTCACCTTGGGTCTTTACAAAGTTGTGTTGATCGTCGAGGGCTACGTTTTGATCCGAGAATATTGAGTTTTGGAGCACGTTGAGTTTCTTCATCTTCTTCCCTTGGGCTCCGAATTTGAGGTAGGGATTCCTACTCACTATGGGTTTTGACCTAGATTTTGGGCATTTTGTTAAATGGTTGATTTTGGGAAGTTAGGGTTTGAAAATGTTTAAAAGAGGGTTTGTTATTTTGATTCTAAAATGTGTATTTTGGGTTTCAAAATGATGATATTGTTGTTGGTTGTTGATATTTGAACCATTGGGTTGATATTGGGAAGTGGGGTAGAAAATCCTAAATTGTTTATAAATTAATTGGTGTAATTAATTTGGGAATATTGTTGTTAATTGGAATTGAGTTGGAATAATGAAATTGGCTCGTTAATTGTAAAACGGTGGAGTTGGATTATTAATCGCTCACCTTTGAAAACATTGTATTTTATCTGTTGGAGCTTTATTATCTGTTTAGAAATAATTGCTTTGGTTACCGGTGGAGGGTAGTTATGATTGTTGTAGACAATGCATGATGATTAGGCAAACTAAAACTAAGCAATTGGATATGTCATAGAGTACGACGGTTGAGAGAATACATTAACACTATGTATTGTTTGATTGTGTATATGACCTTTGTATATACGTTGTGTGTGTGGGAGGAGATAGGGGATGTACTCCACGGTTTAGGGGAAGATAGGGGATGGACCTCTAAACTAGATGTCGTTTGGGAGGAGATAGAGGATGGACTCCGCTGATACAGCTCATATGCTTATCAGTGAATGTGTTGATATAGCTCATATGCTTATCTATGGAAGTGTTGATACAGCTTGTATGCTTATCTGTTGAAATGTTGATATAGCTTATATGCTCATCTATCGAAGTACTGATATAGCTAGTATGCTTATCTAATGTAAAATGGGAAACGTTTAATATGAGTCACTGTCTCATATAAGTTCTTGGCCAGGTTCTGAGCCGTTGTTGTGAATTGTGAATTTGGTAAGAAATGGAAAATGAATGAAACATGGACATAGTGGTCATGTAATGGAAATGGGTTATGAATTGATTTATGGGAATTAAAGATTTATCAATTGCTAATGTCTTAGTTACTGCTCATATTGTGTTTAGCATATCTCTACTGGGCGTTGGCTCACCCTATATGGACATTATTTTCAGGTACAGGTAGCATGCTACCTCCAAGGACATAGCTTGGATGACTTTGGGAGTCGAAGACTCTTTTGATTATTTTTGTTTGTATTACATGTATATCAAGCCAAGGGCTTATTTTGTATAGAGTTAGTACTCTTCTTTTGTGTAACCAAGTGTTGACTTGGAAAGCTGTAAGCCTGTAGAGCATTTGCTTTGTTGTTAACATGTAATACTGTTAAAGAACTACTCTGATGAATGGAAAGGTGTTGATTCCTTTATATCATTGCATGTCTAAAATCATGGGTTTTATGTATTATTTTGAGGGCGTTACACCTCCTATTCACCTATCTATTCAATGTCACATATTTATTCATTCATGCTACCAGTGGCGACTACTTTTCTGACATAGATTTTTCAACACTTGTCTCTATCACCAAAAAAAGACTAAAACTTTGAACTAAATAATAAATAACCCCACTGAATGGATTTTTCACCAATTGACCCTAGTTTATTGACATTTCTTTCAATAAGATCAAAAAACATAGCTAATATTTTATTTTGTGGTCATTAATTTTGTGTTAAAAATAGCAAGTAACAAACACTTCCTCTTTTTTTTCTTTTTTTCTTTTTTCCTGAGTTAATTATAATTTTATCACAATCTTATTTATTTCATACTAAATTATTGATTTCGTTTATTTGTTAGTCTTCCAAGGTTTTAATTTCAATTTATGTGGGTCCAATTGGTATTATTCAGGCAAATAACTAACCAACTATGCTGGGGACCCCAGTGGAGGGTGACCCCAGCACCCCACTTCCACGTGGGGGGTTGCAAGTGTGTAACGTCCTCAAAATCAACCCATTATATATTTATCATTGACATGCAATATTTAAAGAAAACAATTCATTATCTCATTTATCAGAGAGTATTACTAAATAAAAGCATTACATGTAACATTAAATTAAATGCCCTAGGGCTTACATTCTTTCCAAGCCACACTTGGACACAAAAATATGAGTTCTAAACTCAACTACAAGTAAAGCCTAGGCTTGAATGTTTACACGTACTATCAAATAAAAACAACTACTATTGAAGATAGTCTTCAAAATCCAAAAGTCAAATCCTTCCAAGCTAAGTCCTTGGAGGTAGCTTATCACCTGACCTGAAAATGATGTTCCCATATAGGGTGAGCCACAGCCCAGTAGAAATATACTAAACCAAATATAAGCATTGAATAAAGCAGTAGTAGCCACTACAACAAAATTGACTTTTCACGGCACCACATCAACGACATACAATAAATGCATGTCGTAGTTTCTCACTTTTACGACTTGCTTTTTTTGCACGTCGTAAATACTTTTCCAACCACGGCGTGTCTATTGCGTAGGCCGTGAATGGTAATAACGATGATTTTTTTACGGCTTGCAATGCACGCCGTAAATAAATAAAACTTTCTACGACATGCATATGGAATGCCGTTAATACATTAATTATATACGACGCACATACGCCAGTCGTGAAAAGTGAATACTTTTCACGGCGCACATAATGCTCGCCGTTAAAAGTATTACACTTTTTACGACGCACATATTGCCTGCCGTTAAAAATATTATCTTTTTACGACGCACAATACATGTCGTGAATTGTATGTTACCAAAAAAAAAAAAGGCGCCACAATGAAATTTTGTGGCGCCAATTCACCAAAATAGATTAGAAAATAACATCTCCGATCCTCCCCCCCCCCAGCGTTGATCTTCTTCCCTTCACCATTTTGAGCCCTAATTTCAGAGAAAATTCCTATTCGAAGAGAATGAAAAAAAGGCTCTCCAACTCCAAACCCATCGCCCTCTCTTTTATCTCTTTCTCTCTCTCTCTCTCTCAAAACCCCTCTCAAATCATCCACCTCCGTCTTCTCTACAAGGCCCTTCGATTTCCTTCAAAGCCCCTCTCCGACCCCAATTTACAACGATTCGGATTTGAAGCCGAAGCCTCGGAAGCGACTCATCAAGAAGAACACGATGGTTGAGGAGAGCACTCCCGATTTTGGATCGGAGAAGAGGATGATGGGGAAGAATTAGGGGATTTTGTGAGGGGAGAGTCGGACTACGATGATTTCAGGGATGGAAAGAGGAAGAAGTTTGAGAAAGATGGTATTGGTAGTAGGAAGAGGGACAGACATTGAGAATCACATGCAGTCTCTGCCTTCCTCGCTCTCTACCCTAGCTACTCCTCTTCAATGCCGCCGCCGAAGACACATGTTCACTCTATTATGTTTTTTGTTTTTTCAAACGAGAGTTGGTCCTAGATTTATTCATTTATTTATTGTAAGAAATCGAAATACTCTCATTTCCTCAATCCCCTTCAACCTCTCTCTAATCCTCTCATATTTCAACGCTTATTCTATTCAATTTAATCGAAACAGAGCTTCAAAAATCTGAGACTGAAATGGGAATTCCATCGACGATGAGGGACGCTTGGCAAACCGAAGAAATTCACCTTTGATTGCTTCACCAGCTGAGGATCAGAAGATTCTGAATTCACGCCGTTGCACTCAAGGTTGTTTCTGACTAGTTTTGAATAATTGCAATGGATGGCACAATGTTTGAATCCTTTTTTTGAATTATACAGTCAATGTTGAACTTTCAGTCAAACTCGTTCAGGATGAGTTCTGAATTATGTGGATGAGGATTTGGATGGCTTATTTGAGTTAGTTCAGATGAAGTGTTGTTGAATTTTCAGTGCAGTTTCATTTAATAATTTTTGCTTATTTAGGAATTGCGTACTTTTACATCATTACCATGTGTCCAAAAGCTGACAGAAGATAGACCTTTGTATTTTCAGGTTCTTCATTATAAAAAAATCTCCAGTAGTTCATGAGTTTGCTTTGTTAGCCAGTTGTATTACCTTTTCAAAATGAACCCATATAGTGAAAATCAAGTAAGCCTCAAAACCTCAGTTTTTTTTTTGTGTGTGTGTGTGTGTGTGTGTGTGTATTACGTTGGGACCAAACTTGCCTAAACATGTAACATTTGTATAGGAAGAAGCAACTGTAGCGGGATTTGAAGTTCCAAAATCACCTGATTCGAGTTACAACAACGTGTACCCTAGGAATGAAGATGACACACGGGACCCACCCATAGTCCCTGCACAACTGCAAGACACATTACTAAGCAGTCCGACGAGCAGAGACCAATCTGAATCCCTTCGATTACCCTAGCATGTGATTGTCAACCATCTTTACATTGAGAACAGAGAAACCTCGCGACGCATATCGTACTACCTACCTTACAAGCCTTTATTTTAGGTTTGTTTTGTTTGTCTATGTTATGATTGGAGGAAATTATATAAAAACCCAAATGGGAACTAGCAGCGAAGCATATTTATGTTGATGAAGCTGCTGGTGAAACTTAATGTTGATCCTTGAAAATTTTCTGGACTTGAACATATAGTCTGATAAAGAGTAGATGTTCCATAAATTCAATTTGTTATCTATATTCTCTTTTAAAATTATTTTTCGAGCTGAATGTTTTTCTCTCTTTTTGCGGCATGGATGGCAATCTATAGCCACTGACATCATATGCATTATGCGTGCGTGCCTGCGTGTGAGGGGTGCAATTTAATATAAGGCATGGATTCAAAGATAAGGTTTGAATGATATTAATGTAATTATGTATAAGGTGCATTACTTATCCGTACGGTGCATCTAGGAAGAGTTTGGGATGATAAAGTCATGGAATTCAATTTATTTTGTGCATATAGTTCCTGCAGGTCTCTCTAGATAGAGTCGAAAACAATATGCATATTTGTTGTGTTTTTGTCTATTGTGAAATATGAAACAATATGCATATTTGTGATATGATTTCAATGATCGTGTTAACACCACCGTCTCTTGAGGGTTGTTAGCTCAACCGCCTTAGAGAGAGGGTTGTAGATATAGATTCAGATTTTATCATTCGTATATATTGAAGATTGTATGTGTGTTTGCACATTGTGCCATCCATTGCAATTATTGTTAGCGGCTCTCCTTTACAAACCCATTGACTACTCAAGGTTTGAATCCTTTTTTTGCAAATTAGTGGAATATTTTTTTTCTTTTCTCAGGGCTAAATTTCATCATGTGTTATTCTCTTTATAGCGGTCAGATTTGTAAAAGTAGTACTAACTAACTAAATTTTGTTTTTCACAAATCATCCATCGCCTACAGTTCTTATACTCGCACTTAGGACAGTGGGAAACATTGTACTAGTGATGATGCCCAAACTCAAGTATTAATGATCTCTACTTTTATACTGTTAGTTCTTACCATAATATCAATTTGATGCAATATTTTCAATTCTTCTAGTCATTCATTGCATTTCTGTATTAATACCAACATCAAAGATAATATCTTGTAATCAATATAATTACCATATTTGTAATATATTACAACTTATTGTAGTAGATTTGTTTTGGCATTCTAGAATGAGGGCTTTTATCCTCATTTTATTCACGATTGATAGGACATTTTTTTTAATCTTTTCCAACTAACATCTATCTAATCTGAAATCATTTGTTATTGAAGATATAAATTTGAGTTAGAAATTTGTGAATATTAGTGGCGCCATCTAGAGTGTTGTTTATGGATGAAATATCACCTAACCTTATTGATAATAAGCATGTATTCTTTTCTGAAGTCAAGGATGATAACCCTCTAAATTGTCTTGTTGAAAGGCTCAGAATTGTCCAACTGCCCTTAAATGTATGACTCACTTTTGGTCTTGAGAAGTCCATGCATTTCTGTGTCTGCATAATAATGGTTGACTTTTGGGTGTTTTTTAGCAAGGTGGATTTGTCTGTGAAGGATGCAACAATTTTGAATTGTGACTATTACTGTGATATGATGTATCTACTGCCATATTCCTCATTTTTGAGCCTGCCACTTGGTATGTTCTTTTCTTGAACAAATGAAATGGTGTGCTTGTTATTTTGATCCACTTCAATGGGATTTTTTTAAATGGAGGAAAATAACATACTTCTGCTCAATTTTAAGAATCTGGTTGTCTTGCAGATAATATGGGAGCTGGTAGTGAATCAGATTCCACAATCTCAAGTGAGACTGATCTTGCTGGACCAGTTGGTATCAAGTTTGATACTGAAGAGGTTTCATTAGTTGAGAAGCACAAGAAGGAAGAGATGACCCTTTTGGATCTCTACTCCGACTGTGGTGCAATGTCAACAAGTCTTTGCCTTGGCTCCAACATGTCTGGTGTTAACCTTGTTACTGTAAGTTCTTAATTAATGTTATTTATATTTACCTTTGCCCACTACCAGATTGAACAATTTTTTTCTTCTATGTTATTTATATTTACTGTAAGTTCTTAATCAATTGAGAGTTTCTTCTATGTTTCTTCTCATCTGCAGGAACATTTTACCTTTTTCAAATCTTGTGGCTGATTTGTATTTGGAATCTTGGAATGAACAATTGGTCCAAATGGGAATTTACTTAAAAACCCCTTTGCAAATTCTCTCAAGTGAGTCCATATATGACTTGTGTGATGCACCTCAAATTTTATTGATTTTGAACTCCTAAAAATGTTGTCTTCACAAAAAAAAATTCAGTATCCCCACCAAAAAAAATCTGTCAGCTTGCCCCACCACTGCTGTCAAATTCATTAATTCTCAAAACCTTTTGATGAGACATAGAAAGTCAGATTATTGGAGCTCCATAAAACCAAATTCAGATTGGTAATTTTAAAAGGTAATTTTAAAATAAGAAGGATATGTATTAGAAAAGTACTCAAAATTTTGCAATTTAGTGATTAGATTCATTCACTAGTTTCAAGGAAGTATAGATGGAGGCGGTACACTTTCAATAGGAAGTTACTTATTTGTGACTGCAGTGAAACTGCTTTCATAAGAGTAACATTATTTTCAATTTGTTAGTCTTGCATTAAAACAAATGAGATTCATTTTACATAACAAATTCTGTGAATTACTTATGAGTCATGATGAGCAGAAGTAGCTTATTCTTCCCCTGCTCCCCTACCCACTCTTATTTTAGTTATTTATTTATTTATTTTTCCGTTTCATTGTTCATTTATTTAAATCTTGATTCTGTTACATTGTTCCTCTCTGGGAAGTATGCTCATCGTCTGTGTTATCTGGCTTTGGAAAATCACTGTTTGAAATTACATACTTGACCATGTGAAGATAGATATAATTTATAGTTGTTGACCTTCGTGTTAACTGTAATTTGTTGCTGAAGTCAAGTAGGATGAGGACAAGTAGAATATTGAGTTGCCTGCTGAACTTATTGACGTAACTGCTGTTAGTATTTTGACTTCTAATATCACACAAAGGCACACATCTGAGATGATAAGACTGTCTTTTGTGCATGCCTTCGCTTGTCAAAATTCTTAAACTGTATTTTTTATTTTTTCCATTGATATATTGTTGCTGACCTGAATGTATGGAAGTAGTAGAAGTTCAACGGAAAATCCACCTGAGGTTTAAATGTAGCTAAAATTATAACTTACTTTGTGACAGGTAGTTGCAGAGACAATGACAGAAGCTGGAAATCCGAAAGAGATCATATGTGAAACAGTGGAAAAGCTTCACATCCAATTGCTTATATTGGGCAGCCATAGTAAAGGAGCTCTGAAAAGGTTAGTGCCATTTTGTTATCTTCATTTTCCCTTCAATTGAAGGCCACGCGTATGAAACCTATGAAGCACTGACCCATCAAATTGAGTGTCGTGTCTATGTCGAACTGGTATGGGACACTGGCATGCCACGTTGTGTGTCAATTCTTTTAATTATTATTTTTTTGCGAGACACTTTAGGGACACACCTCAGGACATTTTTGTGTGGCTTTTTTTTTTTTTTCCTAAAAAAAAATATAAAAATTGAAAGCTGATTTGAGTGCCCTGCATATTCATGGTTCTCTCTTGTATCTTAGTTCCCCATATTTATATTCAGATACATAGCAAATAAATATATTTTATTTTATTTTTTTGTTGTTTCCCTACGTATCCGTATGCTGATTTTTTCAAAATCGTCATATCATGTGCTCGTATTCATGTCCTTGTTCTTGTTTCCATGCTTCTTAGTATGAAACCATAGTCTAGAGTATGATACTGATCAGTTGAATGAAGAGTGTCTTGCAGTATGCGCAATGTGAAACTAGTGAAATTGACATTATTATTGATATGCTTTTAAATTAGTCAATGTTTTACTTCTTTACAATGTGTTCTTCTGGCTACTATTGCCAAATGTGATGGCAATTAGAAATTTAGAAATGCAATGGAAACAACACTCTTGATGATGCACTCCCCCTGGTTTAAATTTGGTTCTTCATTTATTATTCATTTCCTGTTCCATTGAATTTATGATTTTTGCATTTGCATATTTTATTTTCTTTTCAGTTTCCTTCATGAAAGCGGATCATATTTTGGATATTAACACAAATGTTTGGAACTTGAGACAGGGTTTTTCTGGGAAGTGTCAGCAATTATTGTGTTCACCATGCCAAGTGCTCAGTTCTCGTCGTGAGGAAGCCGATTTGAGAAAATCATATTGTGTGATATGCTATATGCTGCAGATTCTAGTTGTGAGGAAACTGGTAAAATGAAGGGCTTTCCGTCCATAAGACACATCATTCTGGATAGTTATTTTCTATATATATATTTGGTTTGTATAATAATACTTATTTGCAAATTAAGACTTCTTGTTTACAAGTGGAATAAATTGAGTACTTATTTCTTGTACTTGACTGAAGTTGTTCTAATGCAGTTGTGGTCTTCTAGTAATCAAGGGACATGATAGTTTTTTTCAATTACAATGGCAATAGGTTTCTGTGGTGTAAGTTTTTCATTCTATCACTCAAGTTCTTTGTTATGCATATTGTACTCGTACAATGCAGCATTCATTTTTCTCCCGATATAGAATATGTTGAGTTTGAGAAGGTCCAATCTGATTGATCTATGTGGTGGATTGCTGTCAAGCTAGCAGATTTTCTGTTGATTTATTGTTTAAGTCAAACTTCACAACTTGAGTCTTATCATAAGGTACAGCATTGTTAGCTTGCATGTTGAAGTGTGACTCTCTACATTGACTTTAGAACAGGAGACATACATTAGTAATTTACAGGGTCTGTGGGAAGTTCGGCAAACCAATCAGAAGAAGGTTCTGCAGTTGACATTAGTAATTTACAGGGTCTGCCACCACTTCTGCACCCTGTTAATGCGAAGGAAAACACCAACATTGACTTTAGAACAGGAGACATACATAGGCAGTTCACATCAAGCTCGAAAATGGTGGTTGATTAATATTTTGTGAAGCTTGGATACATGAAGTACCCCTGCCAATTCATTTGGGAAATCATAAGTTTATGCTCTATGTATTTTTTTGTTGTAAAATATTACAGCTTTTATAGCTACTATAACTTGCAATGTGATCTGATGAGGGTAATGTGTAGGAACCAATTCCTGTCACTCAACTTGTAAGGAAAACTGCTTCTGTTATGCAGGAGTTCACATAGTGAAGGTAAGTGCTTTCTATCAGTTTACATCTCATATTGTTTATCTTCTTGGCTAGAAATCTTGACTATTGTTAACTTAAATTTCTCAGAATTGTAACATGTGAGGTGCATTTGCCTAACAGATAGTTCAGATGATGAGTATGAGCCCAATAGCAGCAGTGATGATGATGATAGTGATGGCTAGTTTTTGAGGACTTTGATGAATAGACTTCTATAATCTTTGCATAGTGTTGGATTTTGTTTACAAACTTGTATATGATACAATTTTGGAAGGTTTTTAACTTTTTTGTTGAATTTAGAACTTGAGGATAGGCCTTTTGGGTTGTTTTGAACTTATAGTTAATTTTTGGATGTTTAGAATGTATTGATAATTTTTGAATGTTCATAATTTATGGATGTAGTTTATTTTTTATGCTTGAAACAATATTTTGATGGTTGATTGATATTTTGTGAAACTTGTTTGTAATGTTTGTTAGATTATACAAAACAGGTTAAAATAGAACCCTGCTGAATTAAAAAAAAATAAAATAATGCACATTCTACGGCAAGCAAATTAGGTCATTATATGAAATATTCCACGACATTCTATGTACGTCGTGGTATGTTCTACTTATCTACGACAGGCATAATAAATCGTTGTATTACATATTTTACGGCGCGCAATCAGCGTCGTTATTTGTTTAACCAATTTACGGCGTGCAAAAGTAGTCATGGAAAAGTAACGACGACGCACAAAATTGTCGTTAAATAATTTTTAACGACGTACTATAGCATGTCGTAGAAAAAGTAACGACGACGTACAAAATCTGCCGTTAAATAGTTTTTAACGGCGTACAAAACATGCCGTTGAAAGTAAATGGCTTTCCATGACTGGTCATAATATGACGCGCGCCTGCACGTCGTAGAAGGGTTTTTACGACGTGCATTGCGCGCCGTAAAAACCCTTTTTTGTTGTAGTGAGCATTCAATAGATGGTTAACCAAGATAATCAATTATATCATTATACAGTCTCATGACACTAATGCCTATGACACGTTTCACTTTCCATTATTATCAATATGGCTCAGGACCTGGCCAAACTTACAACAGCGAACTATATATCATATTCACATTACTTCCAATATCAACAAAACAAATGAGACTCAGGCTCATATCAAAACACTTCATACTTCCCGTTTGATACACATTTTAGTGCTGTATCAATAACATGTAAAAACACTTCAATATCAATAAGCACACATAATAGTGATGCTAATGGAGTCCATCCCCTATCTCCTCCCAAACAAAAATCCGGTTTAGAGGTCCATCCCCTATCTTCCCCTAAACCGTGGAGTACATCCCCTATCTCCTCCCACACAATATGCAAATGCAATGCTCAATCAATACATGTATTTCTGTATTAATTCAATAGTCAAAATTAATGACTTAACCAATGTGATTAGTTTCAGTTATCCCTAATCCACATGCAATGTCTACAACAATCACGACTATCCTCCACCGATAGCCCAAAACAGTTATTTCTAGATTGGAAATAAATATATCAACAATTCAATAGGCAAGTGATTTAAATTATCCAACTACACCATTAAATCAATAAATTCCTCAATTCTCCTTAAATTAATTATACAAATTAATTCATTAAAACAACTAGGGTTTTCCCAAAATTACCAAAATTCCCCCAACGTATCAAAATACCACAACTTAGAACAAAACTTATAAGATGGAGTAGGAAATCCCTACCTCGAAGAAAATAACCCGAATGGAGAAGATGGAGATGATGACCCAAAATCCAAAGTGCTCAAAATCCTCTCTTTTTCAGATTAAAAGAAAGCCCTCGCGAAGCTCTACCTTTCTTCCAAAGGAACTAGGGTAGAAGACTACTGGGAATAGATCAAATCTTAGAGAGAAGGTAAGAGTAGAGAAAGAAACTCTCAAGGGGCGGTTTTTAAAAGTGAAGAGAGAAAAAGTAGGTCAAAAAGTGATCCAAAAAGTGAAATCTCGGACTGATGTAGTCGACTCCCCGTTCGAGGGTGGAAACCCCCGCTCGAGCGTCACTCACAGACTCCCGCTCGAGCGTCCAAACTCCCGCTCGAGCGTAGAATACGCACTCCCAGTACTTTTGCAGAACCAGGTCCCCGCTCGAGCGGTCTAACTCCCCGTTCGAGCGGCACTCACACACTTCGCTCGAGCGTCCAATCCACGCTCGAGCGTCCAACACTGCACAGGAAATACTAGATGGGTGATAATCCCGCTCGAGCGCCAAAACCCCCGCTCGAGCAGACTAGCAACAAAAGGATCCCCGCTCGAGCGTCAAACTCCCCGCTCGAGCGGACAGGTCAAAATCTGGGCAACTAGTTTTGGCATCTAAACTCAACCGACCTGTAACAGACCTGCCCAACACATCCTATAACTCAAATACAAAGAGATTAAAGGACAACAACAACCAATATATAATGACAGGATCCACGGAACCTAAGTCCAGATACAATAATCTAAAGGGAAAAGACCGGGGTCGCTATACAAGTGGTTAAAAAAAAAAAAAAAATTTATGGACCAATCAGCAAACAGTGGGGGTGGTGGGGGTCACCCCCACTTGGAGTTTGGGGCATTTTCCATAACTAACAATATAACATTAGCGTGACAAGGGTCTCTCTCTACTCATATTTAACAGATTTTTGAGTTGAATACATTGACAAAGTCCATGTCCATAAACTTTGACCTGTCAATAATAAATTGGTTAGATCGGCCCATCTTTACTTTTAAAACCCAGAACCTACTCATGTGCTTAAAAATTATGGGTCTTAGGGCAAGCTTGGCTCATATGGGGGCTAATTTGACCCAAATTTCAGCTTTAATTCAAAATTTGTTTTATTAAATTTCAAAATTAATTTTTAAAAAATAAAGAATTATAATACAAACTTTAGTAAATTGTTTAGTCTAGTGGATATTTTTGTTATGAGAGATCCACATTTTATAAAATAGTTTTATGATACGTCCTTTTGTTTATTTTGAAGCACATTTTGTTTTCAATTTACCCTTTACTTTATCTATAGACTTTTTTTTTTTTTTATCTATTAACTTTTGTTGACTATATGTTCAATTTTTTACTCTATCTATTCAATTTTTTCCCTATTTGTTCAGTTTTCTCTATCTGTTCAATTTTTTCTTATCTATTTAAATTATTCTTATCTATTCCAATTTTTTGACTATCTATTCAATTTTCCCCTTATCTGTCCAAATTTTATATTTGCTCAATTTTTTCACTTATCTGTTCAATAATGTCCTTGTAATTTTTTTGAACATATTTTGACCTATCTGTTCAATTTTTTAATCATTCAATCAAATTTAATTCTTATCTATCAAAAATTGAATATGTTGTTCATTCATTCAACAACAACATAGAAAATTCTCCACCAACAAACATTGAAATATAACACAGATATATAGAGATTTCTATCAAACACCTACTGTTGAACACCTATTGTTGAGATAGATAAATCATCCATTTGACACATTCCATTGGAAAAATCAAAAAGAAAAAACATATTAAACCAAACCAAAAACAGATCAACAAAAATCAAACCAAATCACACTAAAACAGATCAACAGATAAATATAAGTATAAACAAATAAATAAACAAGAAAAAAAAATTTCAAAAATAAAAATAAAAATTTATTTTTCTTGCATTTCCTCATTATCCAGTTCGAGATTGGTCGAATCTAGCCTAGAAACTAAGAGTAAATAGAGCGGAGAGATGAGAGAGGAGAGAGGAGGTGTGTGTGTGCTGTGGTGTGTTGTGTGTTGTTGTGTGTGTGTGAGAGAATGGGGGCTAAGACATTGCTGGATCCCATGTTCTCGTGTTGTTGTGTCAATGACACCAATCGTATCTGAAGAGAAGAGAGAGACAAGGTAGAGCAAAGGAGGTAGGAGACGTGGGCGATCTGAAGAACAGTGATCGGCTGAGAGAAGCCAATGGCGATATGGGCTAGGATTAGGATCTGGAAAGGAAATAGGAGGAGAAAGCAGAGGATGAGGCGGTGCATGGTGAGCCGAGAGGAGGCAACGACATGGTAGAGGAAGAGAGAGAGAGAGGATAGAGAGGAGAGAGAGAGGAGAGAGAGAGAGAGTGCGTTTTATTTTACGTTCATCGGTTATAAAATATATATATCACATGGGTAGTTTGGTCATTTTACAAAAACTTATCCTCATGGATAAAGTAGTTTAGAGCATGGATCTTTAGACAAAGAAAATCCATAATTGGACTTTTGAACCAAACGCCCTACAAAATTTTTAAGTACATCACAACAATTATAATCACCTTTTGGCCATGAACAATGGAAAGAAAATCCTTATTTGTTGAAATACAAAATTACATCTTTTATGATTATATTATTAAATTATATGCATCTTTAATTACACAGAAATTAAATACAAGTTTCATAGATGGCATGCTAGTCACTCAGTTATTTCCTTTCAATTATTATTTACTAAAAATGCAATGTTCATGCACGTAAAGAAAAATTAAAAAAAAATAAAAAAAGGAGATTAAGTGAAATTATAAATAAAATATTTGGTGTATATGGGTCCAATGTGGGCTTTTGGAATGGACCTACGGGTTGAGTTTCGAGTTGTACCAGTTCAGGTCAAGATCCAAGTTTCCTGTTAAAATTTGGACTTAGTTTGAAAATTTTCTAAATGTAAAAATTGGATTTTTCAAAACTTACAATTTTGAAAATAATATTTAGCGGTAATTGTTTCTTATACATTAAATAGTCTAATTTGATTTTATGAAATTTTTTTACAAGGTATTAATCACTTTACTTCAACGTCAAACTTATAAATTTCAGTCGAAAAATTATTTTTTGTACTAAAACTAGGGGAATCACTTTTTGATTTAATTGGATTTTGATTTTGATTTTGATTTTTTTTATTAATTTTTCTTTGAATCCAAATGGAGCGTTGTAACTCTGAAGAAATAACACAATAAGGACTCACTAACTTCCAATTACATTAACTTCCATTGCTTAATGTATATAGAAAATAAAGTCCTAACATTTTCATCATCATTAAATCTCAAGATATTTACAAAAAAATATTCCATATGCGGTTATACATTCAACATTCATAGAATATGAATATATAACATGTGGCTTAATCTATCAAGTACAATTCAATGCCCTCGAGGGCTACAATTTCCAACTGGTTACACAAAATCGGTTTTCAAACCCATATATGTAAAGCCCTTGGCTTGTCAAAATAATTAAAACAAAATAAAAGAGCCTTGTGCTCTCAAATATGTTCCACGCCTTTAACTTGGCGGGATCACCACATCCTTTCTTGCACAAAATTTCATAGGGTGAGGACAAAGACCAGTAGGAAATCTTAACAAAGTACATACATTTTATACAATCTCCTGAGATGAATGCATATGCCATGGCATGTTCAAAAACATATATCTCTATCTTTTGAAACTTTTGTGCACAATGTAATTTGAGAATTTAACAATTCAATAATTTCAGTGTAGTTCAAAGGGGCGGTAAAAATGACGTAGATAATCCCTAGGTTGGTATCTGCAAGTAGGCATAACAAGTACTACCAATTCTCACTTTACCGGTTGCTAACTGGAAGGCATGTGGTGCCTCCTTCGCGTGTGTTTTCTGTCACGACCCAAACCCGCCTCTATAGGTTTAGTATCGTAACCGGCCAGTAATCCGTAGATTACCTACGGTCTCAAAGACAAAATTTCAAAATTATTTAATTTTATCGGGGCATGAAGTGAAAGCAAAACAAAAATGATGATGTCCATCGAGCTATGCATATATGATCAGCTGTAATAATTAAAACATGCTTAACACACTTTCATATATACATGTACGAAGACATATTTTATATCATATCTCACACACTACGTGAAGGACTTCTAACCAAGTACAAAGATTATCCCAAGCTTGACAAAACAAAACAGAACAAAGCCTCTACATAGAGGCACTCTTGGGTGAATTGACAAAGAGGCGGACTCCTGGGCAAACTCTAATGTTGATCCTCCAATTGCTCTCCTACACCTACAATATATAAATAAAGAGTGAGCTAATGCCCAGTAAATAATACCAAAGTAAAGAGGTTATATGAATGAGATTCTTGATTAAGTAATTCATATTTATGCATAACACATGTAAATCCAAATCAGAACGACTTCAAGTTCAATCCATTATGTTCAAGATGTATTAGAAGGGCAAAACGACCTCGGGTCCAAGCTCTCATTCATACAGAACGACCTCGGGTCCAAAATACTTATTCATACAGAACGACCTCGGGTCCAAAATACTTGTCCAATGATATTACAGAATGGCCTTGGGCCCAATCATAATACAGAACGACCTCAGGTTCATCATTTCTATACTCATATTTATGCGCATATTTATATTGAACGACCTCAAGTACATCATTGCCATATTCATATCTAGGCGCATATTTATACTGAATGACCTCAGGTCCATTATTTCCATATTCATATCTATACGCATATTTATAATGAATGACCTCAGGTCCATTATTTCCATAATCACGTCTATGCACATATCTATATTGAACGACCTCAGGTCCATCATTTTCATATTCATATTTATGCGCATATTTATATTCGTGATCATGATCGCATTCGTATTATGACGGCCTTAGGCCCATTTCGTGTCCTTGACACACATATTAGATAGCCTTGGGCCCATTTCTTATCAAACATATCCTTTGCCAAATATACAGAACGGCCTTTAGGCCCATTTCATAATCATTCAGAACGACCTTTGGTCCATGTAATCAAATGATTTCGTACTATTCAATTTCAATACAGAGTCTAGCACAATCAGATGAATAGAATGCTCATTCATAATTTGAATTCACAAATCCAGAAAACTTACAAATGAGTAGTATTTAAAAATAGCATATATAAACATATCTGTACTAAAGTATTACTCACAGTGTTCAGATGCTTGGTTCGCCCTTGTAGTTGACCCTATACAATTCATAATACACATAGAAATCGGGTCACAATACAATTTATTCCATTCTTAACTTGTTTAATTCTCTTAGGTTACTTTTTTACTCTTTTAATTTATTTATGATGTTCAATGTATGCATAGGAGTGCTTAGAAATAAAAGAGAACGGAAATCGGGACATGAAACAGCTTTTCAAACTTTTCTGAAATAGGGTTCCTCGCTCGAGTGCAACATTGGCCGCTCGAGTAGACCCCTTGGTCTACAAAAATACTGGTTGCTTACATTCTATGCTCAAGAGGCAACTTCTCCGCTCGAGCGATGAAGCCGATTTATGGTTTTTCTTGAATGTTGTTTGTGCTTCAAAACATAGCTTTAAATGGCACAACTTACATGTTTTGTCCTATATATCAACCATACAACTTCTAATGTGATATAATGCCAATTCTACAAGATTTGAAGCTCAAATCTCTAAGGATTCGTCATACAAGCCCAAATTATTTCAAATTCCTTTCTATAACTTCATAACTCATGCACATCAATTCTACATTTCATGGATTGTGCATGCATGTGAAATGTAGACTCTAATTTCATCTCAAATAGTGGAAATGACACTCAAATTCATGAGATTCAATAAAATTATGTATGCATGTGTGATTTGGTGCCAAATTCTCCATGTTTCAAAATCATCTTTATTTATTTTATGAAACATAACTTGAAGCTATAAAGCCCCTTCCAAAATACTTGTATGTATGAAATTTAATTCAAAATTAAACTAATTTTTATTCTTAAATATAAATTATAATTTATTTCTATATTTGTCCAAATTTAAATTTAATTCATGTTCTTCATATCAAGTCCAATTCCAAACTCACAAATTTTAAAACATGAATTAAACTTTTCAAAATATAATCTCAAAACTTGGGTTCATACATGGCTTGTCTAAAAACACACAAACTATTAATTAATCAAGAAATATGATCAATTTTAAATCATTTACATCAAAACTCCTTTAATTTAAAAAATTGAACTCATTTGTTCATAAACTCATAATTTTCCAAAGCTTAGTTCTTATTTCATCAAAATATGAAATCAATTCTAAGAAGTATATGATGCATGTACAATTAGAGTATTAAGATTTGTAGAATTTGCCCATGCATGTAGGAGTTAGACTCAATTCATATAAGATATGCAAAATCAAACCCAACATAATTAATTCCCAATTTAACTTCCATAGATTTGAACCTAACTCCATTTCTTTATCAACTTGCTAATTTCTTTTTTAATTACATGAGATTCAACCCAATCATCTCTTAATTTCAGCTTGTAGGTAATTTATCTACAAGATTGAGCTTTAATTTCTTGGCTAACGTGCGATGGATCCGGCTCATACTTCCAAAGCATGCTAATACGAACACGTCATGAATCCCAAAAAGTTATGGCAGCAACGGCCCAAATAAATCGAGGGGACAACTTCTTACTCTTCCCAAATCTCATCAAACCTCACATAGGTGATATTTTCAAGAACACATGATCTCCCACCTCAAAGGACAAGGGTCTCCTCCTACGGTCAGCATAACTTTCTAACGACTCTGAGCCGTAACCAACCTCTTACGGATAAGTGCCACATTCCCGTCGTTTCCCGAACCAACTTCGAACCAACAAAGGTGCATCACCCACCTCGACCCAACCAACACACTGGAGACTCTACACGGTGACCATACAAGGCACTTCAAACGGTTGCCATTGTACCAATACTCGATTAGAAGCTATTGTTATAGGTAAACTCCACTAAGGGCAAGTGCTTCTCCCACAATCCCTTGAAGTCAAGGACACAACCTCGAAGCATATCCTCAAGGATCTTGAATAGTACGCTCGGACTGCCCGTCAGTCTAAGGATGATACGCAACTAAAGGTCAATCTAGTGCCCAAGGCACATTTGCAAGCTCTGTCACAAATCGAGCTATGAAAGGTGGATCTTTATCCGAAAACAATCGTCACAAGGAACCCGTAAAACCTCACTATGTCCTTGATATACAGGTCGGCAAGATAGTCTGCCGAATCACTCACCATATAGGTATGAAGTGTGCAGACTTGGTCAATCGGTCAACTACTACCCAAATAGCATCATTTACCCCGTTGAGTCCTCGGAAGGCCCACAACAAAATCCAATGTGATATGCTTTCACTTCCACTAGGCTATAGGCAATGGTTGCAACAAACCCGCTGGCCTCTGATGATCGGCCTTCACTTGTTGACAAGTAAGGCACTTCGACACAAACACGGCCACATCCATTTTCATACCTCTCCACCAGAACTGACGACTCAAGTCATGATACATCTTGTGCCTGCCAGATGCACTGCAAGGCGTGAATGGTGAAACTCTCGGAGTCGGTATCTCACCACTTTGGTCGGGATACACATTCAAACCCCTCTCCACTTTCCCACTAGAGATCTTCTCCCGGAGGGTTTCTACCTCAAGATCACCCCTCTGTGCCTCCATCACTCGGTTCACAAGTGTAAGTTGGGCAACTATCACAAACAAAGCCGCAGATTCAACGGACTCTCCCAAGCTACAAGTCAAACTCCCAAGAGCGCCCAACATCTCCCTCTGGATAGCAAACTAGCCACATTGCTAACAGATTTTCTACTCAAGGCGTCAGCCCACAATGTTGGCCTTCTCGGGTGATAATGCAACTCAAAATCATAATCCTTTATGAACTCATTCACCTCATTTGCCTCAAATTCATATCTTTCTGTTAAACAAATATTTCAAACTCTTATCGATCGGAAAAACACCTCAAAATTCTCACATACAAATAGTGTCTCCAAATTTTCAAGGCAAAATCACCGTGCGAACTCTAGGTCATGAGTAAGGTAGTTCCTCTCGTGTGTTTTCAACTGCCGGAGTCATAGGCCACTACCTTTCCCTCTTGTATCAAAACACAACCCAAACCTTCCACAAGGCATCACAATATATTGAATAGCCCAAACCTCTCTCTAGAATAATCAAGCAGGGAGCAGTGGTAAGTTTTACCTAAGTTCTTGAAATGACTTCTCACATGTCTCATTCCACACAAAATTTAACTCACTTCCTCATCAGTCTAGTAACGGTGAAGCTAATCTAGAAAAATCCTTCACAAATCTCCGATAATACCCGGCCAACCCCAGAAACTACGGATCTCAAAGCATTCTTAGGTTGTGCCTATCTTGCACTGCCACTATTTTGGATGAATCTACAGTCACCCCTTCCCTAGACACCACATGGCCTAAGAACTTAACCTCTTTCAACCAGAACTCACACTTTCTGGACTTAGCATACAGTTGTGGGCTCTAAGTAATTCAAGCACTACTCGCAAAATGTCCCTCGTGCTCCTCCTCAGAGGGTGAGTAAATCAAAATATCGTCCACGAAGACAACTACAAAACGGTCTAGAAATCCCGGAAGATCCGGTTCATCAATCCATAAATACAGCCGGTGCATTGGTCAGCCCAAAAGGCATCACTAGAAACTCATAATGGCCATACCACGTACGGAATGCCGTCTTCGGATATCCTCCTCCCTTACCCTCAAATGGTGATAAACTCGATCTCAGGTCTATCTTTAAGAAGCAAAAAAGACCCTTTCAATGGTCAAACAGATCATCTATACGAGGCATTGGGTACTTGTTCTTAACAGTTACCCTTTCAACTTCTGGTAATCTATACGAAGTCGCAACACTCCATTTTTCTTTATAGCACAAAGAGCCGGTGCCCCCAAGGTGAAGTACTGGGGCGGATGAAACCCTTATCTAGCAATTCTAGAGTTGATCTTCAACTCACTCAACTTAGTAGGTGCAAACCAATACGGTGCCACAGAAATCGGTGTTGTGCAAGGCATTAAATCAATAAAGACTCGATCTCTCGGCGAGGTGGTAAACTAGTAAGATCCTCGAGAAAGACATCAGGGTATTCGCAAACTACCCTTGGCAACTCTACTCGAACTTCATCACATTCACTACCTAGGAAGCTAGCAAGAAGACAACTAAGTTCACTCGGCCCACGCGGATTATATACCGGTGATAAGACTCTATCCACCTGATCCCCCAAGAAATAAAAGCAATCACCGCTCAAGGTACATATAGCAACCCTCTGACGGTAGCAATCTATAATAGCGTGGTATGACGATAACTAGTCCATACCCAAAGTGACATCAAAACTAGACATATCAAGTAATACAAAGGCAAAAGGTAATTGGCAACCAGCAACCTCGATGTCACAACCCTGACGTTCCTATTTCAAGATAACTTCACCACCAATAAGTGACTCTACACAAATAGGAGATGCTAATTGTGCCAACTCCAACCCCAACATTGATGCAAATGTAGACAAAATAAAAGAATGGGATACACCCATATCAACTAACACATTAGCAACTGAATTGCAAAACAAGAAGGTACCTTTCACTACTGAAGGAGCAGGCACAAGATTTGGTGCTGTAATAGCATACACACGCGCCGTAGGTCTTTACTCAATCTGCTCACCCCTCGGAGCATATGCCTGATGCATTGATTGAGCCGAAGAGGCTCCCTGATTGGTCCTCGAGGCTAGATTTGACTGTGCTAGCTGATGACTCTGTGTATGTCCTGAACCAGACGCGCCAGATGTGCCACCCAACTGTGGGCAAAACCTCTTCATGTGTTCTGCTTGCCCATATTGATAACAAGTGAGCGGTTGGCCTCTCTCCTGACTTTGGCCCTGAGAACGAGCCGAAGACGAGGCTGCTCGATGCCTCCTCCTCTCTGTGGGCAAGCTGGAGACTTATGGCCCAACTAACCACATTTGAAACAAGTGATGCCTCCTTGACCACCCCTCCTGGAACCCGAACTTGGCACTGGAAAAGTGGACCTCGACTGAGCTCCTTGGGACAACTGAGGGTTAGAACCCCTCTGCCTCTTACTGTCTCCTTGACTGTCCTGACTCCTTTAGACCCCCTCATCCTCTTCTCTTCTGCCTGCATAATAGTCTCAAGATGGGCTGCAGCCTCCACAAGGCGCCCATAATCCCTAATCATGGATCTGGCCACTCTAAACATGAGCCCCATCTTCAACCGCTTCTTGAACTCCAGACAATAGTGATCTTCAGTTGCCACGAGTTCTGGTGCAAACCTCAACAAACTAGTGAATGTGGCCTTAAACTCTGCCACCGGTGTGTTCAGCTGCACCAACTTAGAAAATTGGTCTCTGAACTTCTCCCCAACAGTGGGAGGCAAAAACTTGTCCTGGAAGGCATCGACAAAGGCCTCCCAAGTCCCTCCAATGCCCTCACGCATACTTCCACAATTGACCCGCGTCTCACTTCAGCTGAAAGGACGCCAAGGTCACTCTCAAACCCCCGTCTTCGATGCTGAGTATCTCAAATGTCTTCACCATTTGCTCTAGCCACTCAGTTGCCTTTAGTGGCTCCTTGGGATCACCCAAAAACTCATCCGGATTCGACTGAAAAAACTCCCTCTTCAGAAAAAATGGCCTTGCCTCAGTGACTTGGGCCTGGACTTGATTCTCAGCCCTGAGAATGTCCATAGATTCCCGCAAGGCTCCAGCCATTTCGTGGGCCAAGGCATCCAAGGCCTGTTGACCAACCGGCTCGGCCACATTGGCCTGACCAACCCCTTCTTCCTGTGCCGGAATATTATCCGATAGAGGCATTCATGCCTTCTAGGTCTACCACGCCTACCACCAGTACGTCTACGTCCTGAAATCCTAATAAAGGTAACAAAAAGTATTAACACATTTACAAATGTGCCGAAGCTAACTCACTCATGTCCTAATGCGATGGAAAACAGTAAATCACTCCACATAAGCACATAATCACATAAACATGTACGAATTTCCTTTATAGATAATGATCCCGCAACGTTGTTAGAGTTCTAATTAAAAACAGCAGTGATCAAGTGCTTTTCTAATAGGACTTCAGAAACTCGTAGGCCTAATCAGTATCTTAGGAATTAAATCCTATACCCATATAATCATATAAGCATGTTATCACATAAGCATACAATACATACTAACGTCACCACTAAGCGAGACAACCAATTGTGGTACTAACCACTTCCCACATACCCAAAGTATTCAAACCCGGTACGCTTTGATACTAAGTTGTAATGCCCCCAAAATAATACAATAAATCTGATTCATAAGCAGAAGGATAATAGATATAAAGTACTTTCATTCATCAGAGTTCGTTTACAAAATTAACACATGCATTATACATTCACAAATGTTCATCCTGAATCTACAGCATGTGTTGCAGTGTAAAGGAATTGAAACTAAACAAACAGTCATATGCCCTACTGGCTTACATCTTTCCAAGCCATTACTTGGTTATAGAAAAATGAGCCTAGCTCAATACAATTTAAGCCCTTGGCTATACAAAGAATATAACAAAAAAAAAAAAAAAAGCTCTTGCTCCAAAGTCCCTCCAAGCTATTGCCCTAGTGGAGGTAGGTCACCAGCACCTAAAAATGGTTTTCCCCAAATAGGGTGAACCAAAGCCCAGTAGAAATAATCTAGCATAGTACATGAGATTTAACAAAGATGTAAGCACAATGTGTACATACAATACTGGTGACAAAATCTCCACATTTTATTTAACGAAAGACGTCAAGGCTCTTATCTTAATTCATTTTATTTCAATTCATTTCAAGTTCATTCAGTATTCTCAATTCATGAGTCAATTTCATTATTTTCATTAACCAACTGAGACTACAGTTCAGTGGTTTTTCAATTCAATACACTACCACACAAAGACTTCAAATCTGCTATTTTACGAAAATTTCGTCCGTGGGATCGGCACCAGTGTATACACAAGATTTCGGGACTTTCACCCTAGACACTCCGGCCAACTTAATTTTAATGGAGTCCATCCCATATCTCCTCCCAAACAATGGAGTACATCCAATTTCTTCTCCCAAACAATCATACATATAAAATGTATATAAATCATAGTGTAGACACCCCATTTTTGACCGACCTTAAGACTCAGACGTCACAGATTGAGCGCTTGGTGATGTTACATATTGTGCTCGTTCTGAAGTTTCAGAGTCTGGCTGCGAGCCTTGCCTCCGGACTTGGGGCTCTTTTGTGCTTTGCCTCGGTTTGTGAACCGGGTCCCGTTTTCTCTGTTTTCTCTTCCCAAAGGGAGGGAGAGGTCTCGTAGACCGTCTCTCAGTGGCCGTAGGCTATGTTTCGTGGTCGTAGGCCATTTTTCCCATTTGGAGCCCGGTTTTCAGTTTTTCGGAGCCGTCGGCCGTGTGCCTCGGTTCGGGACCGCTTAACCACCTCCGTTTGCTCCGATTTTTGGCATACACCTTGTTTCCTCCCTTTTAAGGGACACTGTGGCCCGAGAGACCAACTTCGTGGTCGAACGCCACCTCTGGTGCTTAATAGTCAGTTTTCGGGGCCCCGGGCCGCGCGTTTCGGTCCCGAACCTCCATTTTCCATCCGTCTTGGTTCATTTTTTGCGGAGACCTTACTTTCATTGTTAGGAAGGTTGTAGGAGGGTGGGAGACAGCTTTTTTTTTTTCCTGAAAAACCAGCTTTCTCTTTTTTCTCTCTCCGAAAGCTGATTTTTCTGACAGAAAACTGGTTTTTCTTACTTTTAAGCCACAATTTCTGGTTTTTCATACCACCATTGTGATATACTCATCTGGGAGGCCACCAATCTTGGTAGGCCGACCAGTAATTCCTCCTGACCCTTTTGAACCCCTCTAAAAAGCTGGTTTTTCTCTTTCCTGAACCACATTTTCTGGTTTTTCTCCATACAGCTGTGTTGCACTCACCTGGGAGGCCACCTTTCTGGGGTGGCCGACCAACAATTGTTCTTGACCCTTTTGACCCCTGGTTGGCCGAGCAGGGGAGGTGGTCGGCCGACCACCTGGACCTTTTGCACCTGGTCGGCCAGGTTTCTCTCCCTGAGTGCATTCCAGTTGTGCAGCTGTTTTACACCTTGTCCCTCTGTCCGAGGGTCTGCCCTGGTTTTTGGTCCATTTAAGGTGGTTTTCACCCCTTTGCTTGGTTTCAGGAGAGTTTGGCCCTTTTGGTCAAGCTTCTTGGGGAAGCTTGACCCTTTTGGGTTAGCTTCCTCAAGAAGCTTGACCCCTTTGGTCAAGCTTCTCTTAGAAGCCTTGAACCTTTCTCTTGGCTTCTCCAAGAAGCCTCACTCCTTCTCCTCTATATAACACACACTCCACCTCCATTTGCAAGGGTTAGAAAAACCAGCTGGAGCATATCCCTACAATCCTCCATATCTCTCTCATCCAAGCCTCAAAACACCCTTGTCCTTGCACCATTTACACACTAACTCATAGCCTACCACCTCCATCATCCATTTCAACACTTTGAGGTTGATTTTCAGAGGTTAGGAGCTCATTTTCTTGGACCAAAAGCTGCTGCATTGCTGTGCTACAAGGGTAAGCCTTCATTCCCTCTTTTCTTGAATTATTTTACTCCATGGCTTAGCCCTATTTGCAAACATTTCTGGGCTTCGACCCAAACTGTGAAGTGTCATATTTTGAGCCCCTCTTAAACTTTGTTTAAGGACACTTTGCTGTTTGAAGTCATCTATTTCCTTGTTTGTTCAATCTCTCTTTTAGGGCTATTTTTGCATCCTATTTTAGCCTTACTTGTGAACATTTTCAAGATTTGTTATAAACTGGAAAAAGTTTTTTTGACCTCCTCTTTAAGTTTTCTTGAGGTCACTTTTCTGTTTGGAGTCATCTCCTTCCTTGCACGCTTCATTCCCACATGCTTTGAGCCATGCATTTGAGCATTTACATTAGCCTTGTTTTGGCCTCTTAGCCACTGAAATCCAGTGCATTTTTAGTGGCTTTGATGAGGTTTTGAGCTTTGAAATCATAGAGGGGTGACCCTTTCACCCCTCATTCTCTTTACTAGCATGTTTGGCCTTCCAAAGGGACTCTATTTTTCATGCATTGAAGTCTTGTTTCAGGCCTTATTCTGAGGGTTTTAAGGTCTGACTAGGCTCTGTTAAGAGCCCTTTTTGCCATATCTTATGTCTATGATGCATGTGTAGAGCAATCCCATTCAAGGCCTCTCAAAGAGGCCTTCCTTTGCATATTTCCTAGACTGATTCCATGGCCTATTTGGTGAGTTTTAGGTCTGTCATAACCCATTTCCAGAGTTGGTTTGATCTTGCTAAGTGTCTATCTTGTATGTGCTTAATAACCCCTTGTATGGCCCTCTAAAGGAACCCATCATTTGTGCATGTGTTGGCTGCATTTCAGAGGTTATTTGGGCATATTTTGACATGTTTTATTCACTAATTTTGGCTGGTTTGATGAGTTCTCTTGTGCTTCATATACATGCCATATAAACCATCTTTACTGGCCATTGTTGCATGTTGTTTTAGGCCATCATGTTAGCACTTTTTGGCCATGCTTTAAACTAGAAATGTGCATGTTTTGGGACTTCCTTGGCTCTGTCTTTGTGCTTCATATTCAAATAATGATTGCTTTGCATAGCTATAAGTCAATGCATGTGCCTAGTTTTGAGTTTCGGGGTTTACTTCATGCATCGGGTGCCATATTTCCATGTTTCGAGATCATTTAGCATCATTTCAGTGCTGGAATTTACATGTTCATATGCCATCTCTCATCCTTTGCCATGCCTTGTTAGTTGCATGTTGTGTCTTAGGATCGGTCCTCGGTTTACGTGCATGTGTGCACGCATTTCGATCATCTCATTTTCATCTTATGGCCGCTGATGTGAGTGTGGCTGAGGTCCACTCATATTGGTGTAAGTCCATCTTGCATCGAGCATGCCATATAGTTCATGTTGTTGCATGTTTAGCTTTGCATTGCGTATGCTAGGTTGTTAGGAGCATTGTGCATGCCACGTTATGTCATTCCTCGCATTGTGTATGTTAGGTCGTTAGTCGCATTGAGTATGCCTTAGTTCATGAGTATTGCGCATGCCATGCAGTGTTAGCATTGTATATGCTAGGTATACGTTTGCATTTCATCCCTTGCATACTCGCATCACTTGGTTGCATTGCACTTAGGACCGCATGCTAGTCGCATTTGCACGTGCCATGCATTGCTTGTTGCATTGTGCTTGGGGTAGGGTTTAGTCCAAGCATGGAAAACGAGGGACGTTTCGTACTCCAAGTGACGAAACGTGCCTCGATTCCCGATCCCCGACATTCTTGATTATCCATGATAGAATTGTTGGCTTCATATGTTCATACTTGCATTCATGTCATATTGAAACGTGCAATTCGGTCCCTTGGCTATCATGCATCGATGCGTGATTGGTGGCCCGAGGATCGAGGACCACACTCCCTAGAGCTTGTGCAAGGACGGGGAGGAGTGGTCGCGCACACACATGTTGAAAATACTTTGCTTTTTCTCCTTCTTGCCTTTGTTGCAGAAAAACCAGAATCCAGGAGGCAGAAAGTGGTTAGCCGACCAGGTTTTCTGGTAGGCCGACCACCTTTTTTGGTTTCCATCATAAGGGGTGGTCAGCAGTTGTTTCCTAAGCCAATACCTGGTCGGTGGCCTTCCCAAGGTGGAGTTTCAGCCTTCTGGAGCTTTGTGCAAGTTTCTGAAATCAGTTGCAAACAAAGGCGAGACGAGGCATCGCGATGGAATTTACCGACAAAGCGCATCGAGCATGCATGCATCCATTATCATCCACAACGGAGCCAAGGCAGTCACATTCATTTAATTTATTTGCTTACTTAGCTAATTTGTTAATTAGTTAGTGGTTGTGTAATAATTAACCGTAATTCGTTATTCATTCGGACTGTATTATTCTTTCGGACCCTCCGAGCGAGGGCGAATGTTGTAATAAGTGTGCGTGTGTGTGATGTATGTCTTCCAACCCCACGTCTTTCTCCCTTTTATTTACCAGCTTATGATGGTTAGATTAGGGCATGTTTCAATTGGCATACAGTATGATAGCATGTTTGCATTCATTCATCTGTTTTGCATGCACCGGGCTCGGCGCATCATACTAACTGTATTTGTATTTCAATTTCGAGTTGAATACTTGTTAGCTGTTGCATTTCACATACCATCTTTTAGAGTAGCCGAGCCTGCTATAGTTGCATTTTTGCATGTGTGGCATTAGGCATTTCTGTATAGTTAGGATCATGCATGGATTTCTAACATAGCTTCTTTTTTGGCTTGGAGTACTCGGTGAGTTTTATGCTTTAGCATCCCTGAATGTGTGTGAGTGACTGCCATGATAGCATGCTTATCATGAGGCTAATTGCTTATGTGATATAACTACCTGAATGCCTGTGGGTGAAGGTTGGGTTATTTGGATTGGAACAATTCATCGATTGCGAGTTTTCAGCCCACTAGATAGTGGCAAAATCATGTTTTCTAAGCCCACCCGAGGGTGGCAAAATCTGCATTTCAAGCCTACTTGCGAGTAGCAAACCACTTTCAAAAACAAACATGAAATGTTTTGTTCCAATTCAGGCGACCCAGTCTATACTTGTATGCTGTGTGCATCACATAGTAAATCTAGGCTAATAACCGGAATAAGAACGCATAATGTTTTCAAAACTAGATATCATGGTTAGTAGAGGCCGATCTTTGATCGGGCGAGCGGGGGTGCTCACGAAGTGACCTTCCCCAATCATACCCAAGTTCCCGAGCCGAGACAACTTTGGTGATGACGGACACGTGGCCTTAGGCAAACGAGTCAGGGTTTCCTAAATTTCCCCAAAAATAAAATATTTAGGTGGCGACTCTGTATCTGGCAAAGCAGTCTATGTTTGGCACTTCTTTAAAAAAAAAATCTGTTTTCAAAAACGGTTTACCAGATTTGGACTCTTTGATGATTCCATCGGTCTTGCATTGCACTCTGCGAGATTAGATACAGGACCGTGACACAAATCGAGTCCGAACTGTAGCATGAGGCCCAAGGGCGCATCTACAGTTTCTGGCGACTCTGCTGGGGATTTAGAGAGCTTGACTCGAACTCATGATATCTTATTTTGATTACACTTATGTGTTTCTTTGCATTGCATGTGCATTGGTGCGCCTGGGACACCATGTTTTGCCATCTGCTATTCCTGAGCGGTTGCCAGAGGCTGCGTGCCATAAGGCTTACCGGTTACGGGCTCTGCCAGTATGGAAACACAAACCCTGGTTTTTACCGGGGCACCCTTTTGACCATTCGACCTAGTGCATATTCGGAATCCATAGTGACCATTCCAAACTAGGACAGGTTGCTTACCCGATATAGGTTGTTTGAAACCGCTGCGTGCGTAGTGAAACCCTAGCTCTTGACAAAATAGGACAGGGAAACCCTACCCCAACATAGGTGTTTTGGCTCTCACTTATCTGTTATGTGCTTTTAGAGTGCGTCTCTATAGGGAAATGCATGTATCAGTTTATGAGTTTGGGCATCAGGCCTGCGGGCATCAGTCAGTGTTTGAGATCAGTTATCTGCGGGTATCAGATTCAGTCTTGGGGGACAGTGATTCAGGGAGAGTGATCAGTGTTTGAGGACAGTGTGTATTCAGCTTATCGACCATGTGTTGTTATGCCCAACTGTGTGTTGTGTATTTATTTTAAGCTGTTATGCTGTTCGTTTATCTGGTTATTTATTCCCTTATTGCTTTATTTATCATTTTGCTAGGGGCAGTTTTAGCACAATTGCTTCCGACCCAGCAGATATTCCCCAAGCACTCTAGACAAGAGGCCGTCGGCTCAATCGATCTGAGGATCTGGTCGACGGACAACCAGTGTTTCATTCTCTACCGCCGGTT
Organism: Camellia japonica; assembly: GCA_030407325.1. Classification (NCBI taxonomy): domain Eukaryota; kingdom Viridiplantae; phylum Streptophyta; class Magnoliopsida; order Ericales; family Theaceae; genus Camellia; species Camellia japonica. Next base: position 18,543,930 of record JAPPVO010000019.1, on the reverse strand, counting down.
GTCAGACGGAGGCCGAGAAAGCGCAGTGTGTCTGAGCAGAGGTTACCAGAGCAGTGGTCTACCCTAGCAGTGAACAGTTGGGCTGAGGTCTCAGTTTCTGCCATAGAAATACACATACCAGTCAGTCAGCAGGATCAACAGAACATGGCCAGAGTGGAAGAAATGATGCGCCAACTCCAAGAGAGTATGAAGCAAATGCAGGAGGACGCTGTCCGCCAAGCAGAGTTCTCTAAACAGCCGGCCACAATCATGGCCCAACAGGCGGAACTAATTACCCGGCTACAGCAGCAAGCCGGAGCATCAGCCTCACATCCAGTTCCCCCCACCAGGGGTCCCAATACCCGAGCAGACATCAACTACCCAGAATATCCAGCCAAATGCCCAGAACATTTTGCCAAATGTCCATGCAGTTCAGGAGGACATAGACATCCCAACGGGGCCGGCTCCGCCCCCGCTTCCACCTCAATCATCCAAGGTACATACACCCATCAACCACCCGACTCTCCCTTCGAGTTGATGTAGACCCTACAGCACTGAAATTGAGCAAGCTCGAGAAGCTATTCAAAAAATCCTAGGGGGTAAAGGCTATCCCGGATATCGAGGACGGATATACCGATGTGGCTGTGACGCTGCCGGATAGATTCAAAATGCCGCAGATCGATCGCTTCAATGGATCTAGGGATCCCATGGTCCACCTCCGGCTATTCTCAGATATACTACGGCCAATGGGCCTAACCAGACCCCAGAAGCTTTCACTATTCGGCTGGACCCTGTCGGGTGTGGCCGCTATCTGGTATGCGAAATTGGAGGATGATGTCAAGCGAAGTTGGGATGAAATGGCCGAGGCCTTTGTTGCGCAATACTCTTACAACACCCAAATCGAGATTACAACCCGTGATCTCGAAACAACAAGGCAAGAGCCCAAAGAGAGCTTCTCAGATTTTGTGACCCGGTGGAGGGCGAAGGCCTCGATGATGACTCTAAGGCCCACTGATAAGGACCAGATCAGGATGATTGTGCGCAATCTCCAGCCAAAACTGATGCAAAAAATGATTGTGCTCCCTTCCCCACCTTTTCGGATCTGCACGAGATGGGGTACAAATTGAAGATGCAATGAAACAGGGTCTGATTGACCAAGACGGGAGCAACCCCGGAGAACCTTTAACCGCAACAACAATGCAGGCCCGATGGCGCTACAACTGCAAGAACTTCGGAGGTAAGCATGGTCGCCACCATTCCCCCTCCCCTTCCAAGGCCATGGCAGCCACACCCTTCTCCGGTGCATCCGGAAGCAATACACAGACCACCAAATACCAACCCAGAGGCCAAAGACCTTCACCCCATTGTACATGCCCTTGTCCAAGGCTCTAGGGGTCTTAATCAGAAAAGGGCATCTAAAACCCCTAGAGCCGAGGCCGTTACCAAATCCACTCCCCCCCACTCACAACCCAGCCAAATACTGCGCATGTCACCAGCAACACGGTCATGACACCGACCAATGTTTCATATTGCGTCACGAGATTCAAGATCTCGTTGACAAATAGGTGATTTTGCCACCACAAAGACCCAATGTCACAACCAACCCACTCCCTACACACAACCAAGCTTCACCTCCCAAAAGAATCAACTTTATCCAGACTGGGGTCGTGTCTTACGATCTTAGCATCTATATCACTCCTTCCCATCTACCTAAGCCGGAGGTGCTCCTTCCTGACTGCACTGACTTTTTGTGCATGTTGGACATCTCCACAACCCAACCTGAGCCAATGGTGGTGGCTATCGAAGACAGAACGGGGGAGGTTGCAGAGGAGGATGGAATTTTTAAGTCAGGGTTTGAGCAGTTTGGGAATTTTGCTGGGGAAGTCTACGATCCGAGTGATTACATTCTGTCAGTGGGCCAGGTTGAGCCAAGTGTAGAATTGCCAGAGAGGGCAGAACTGTGTGTGATCCAGGGGGGTAGATTTGAGCAGGGGACAAGTGATTTGGTGGCTGTAGAAGAGGACTTTGCCAACCTCCAGTTTTTCAACAACCAAGAATCGGGGGACGCGGCAGTCAACTGGTTTGATTATGAGGAATCAGCAGAGGCTATCGGATGGCTAGATGATCAACCGGATGTTGTGGAAGAGTTCCAACCAGAACAGGGCCCGGCAGGGGCGAGGGTATCAGTTGTGGCCGGAAGTCAGAGTACATTGCCGGAGAGCACCGGTACAAAGAATTTCGCTCAGAACAGGGGCATTGTGAATACAGGGAAAGTTGAACAACAAACTGCGCCGACGCAGGTGGAACAAGAAAAGTTTTGGGATTCTGAGAGAACCAGGAAGGCCAAAGCCCATGGGGGACTGAAAATGCTGTGGGCACAAGGACAGAAGATGCTGCAGCATGTGTGGCTGAAAGTACTGCGAGTACAATCTGCCGGAGCCAGACAGATGTCTGTTGGCTGCCACGGGATGTGGTGGGAGGACGATGATTTATGTCTTGCCCACACAGACGAGGATTGGGGGAGCAATCAACCAGACGACACCTGGTATCTCGATGAGGTTGATCACATGACAAGAAGCGGGCGGTATTTCAAGCCCCCGCACCTAGACCAGCCAGAGGCATCTGGGAAGGATAAGGAAGCTGAGAGACAGAAGGAGAAACAACTTGAAGAGGAGGCTGTGCTCAAACAGTTAAAAAAGATACAAGCAGACATCTCCATCTGGGGACTGCTTATGGCATCACGAGCACAGACAGGCTGTCCTATCTGCCATGGACAAGGCTAAACTCTCGATAGAAACCACGCCGAGCAACTGGTGGGATTAGTCTTTCCGGGAGGAGCTACCCCGATGCTGACTTTTTCTGACAAAGAACTGCCACCTGAGGGTGCGAACCACAATAAGCCACTCTACATCTCTGTGGAGTGTAGAAATAAATGGATACCGGTGGTTCTTGTTGATACCGGATCCGCCATCAACGTGTGCCCGGCAAGGACAGCGTATGCAATCGGTTTGAAGACCGCGGACTTTATACCGACAGCCCAGGTAATTCGGGCATATGACAACACGAGCCGAGAAGTCATGGGGACAGTAAAGATCCAGACCAAAGTTGGGCCGGGACAGCATGAGATAGATTTCCATGTCTTAGAGGTTCCTGCAACTTTCAACCTGCTTTTGGGACGGCCGTGGCTGCACCAGGTAAAGGCAGTGTCGTCACCTTACATCAGATGGTGAAATACCCCCATGGGAAGGGAGTAGCCATTGTGTTCGGGAATTCATCGATCCATCCACCGCCGGAGGTGTCTACACCAGTCCTGGAAATTGAGCACGGCATGGAGGATGTGTTTATGTCAGGTTTTACCTTAGCTGAGGCTCGGGTTGTGCAAAACATCATGGCTGTTAATGAGGGAGTGTATGTCAGTGCTCAATCTGTATACCTCATGAACAAGCTACAACACATCCCCGGGATGGGATTGGGAAGGAGCGGCCGGAAGGGCGTCGCAGCATTGGCCGAAGTGCCACACAACCCTCATACCTTTGGCTTGGGTTATCTGCCCACCAAAGAGGATTGGATAAGGAAGGGAAAGGAAATGGCTGGAAGAGCCAGAGCGAAGCAGGCTGGGAAGCCTTTTGAGCTGATGCATAGGCCCATTCAGGGTACCCTAAACGGACGCTTCGTCCGGGAGGGGGAGGACTTTCCGTTTTGTGGCTTCCCAGAGCCGTGGCTGAACGCGGAGAAGAAGGTGCCAGGTTTCGAGATCTTCTTCGACCTGCAATTATCCGGGGATGACGTTGCCGAAGAGCAGACAGACCCATCAGCTGAGGTTGAGCAGTGTAAGGAAGTGGATTCCGAGGGCGCTGAAATTGAAATGGGGGTAGCATTGGCTTGTCTACTTTCAGATCCTCCGATCGACCAGAAGTGCTTGGGGGATAACTTCTCGGTTTCCATGATTGGGAATGAAACGGCTGCGGCCTACCAGCAACTATTTTGGATGCATCTATCGCACCCTCTCTCACTTGGCAATACGAAGGGGTTTTTGTCCAGCAGCACCGGGTCAGGTAGTGAGCCGGAATCTGATTCCACCGAGTCTTGTGAGTCGGAATCAGGTTCCAGCTCGACTGAGTCTGAGTCTGGTAATCCTGGGGATGATAACCCGGATGCCACAGTCTTGTCCAGGTCGTCTTTTTCTTTCTCTTTTGAGTCTGTTGTAACCGAGGAATCGGACGATTTGGATGTGCTTAATGAGAATCAAACAGCTGTGGTTTCTGAGTACTTTTCTGTGCCCTTGATTTATTGCATTAACTCAGACTTTCAAAATTTTGATGAAAACGACGAGGAAGAAATTCCTCCGGTTTTGCAACGCTTAATTGAACAAGAGCAGGAGAGATTTGTTAAACCCTTAATGGATGAAATCACTACTGTGAATATTGGTACTGAGGAGGACCCGCGGCTGGTCCAGATCGGGTCCACGTTGTCTTCGGAGGAACGCGAGCGCTTAGTCGCTTTATTAAAAGATTTCAAAGATGTTTTCGCGTGGTCCTACGAAGACATGCCTGGGATCGATCCTGAGATTGTACAGCACCGGATCCCTCTTGACCCCGAGGCCCGACCGTCAAGCAGAAACTCAGAGGATCCGCCCGGACTGGGCTCTCAAGATAAGGAAGAGGTCACCAAGCAAATCGACGCAGGCTTCCTGCTGGTATCCGAATACCCGACTTGGTTGGCCAACATTGTTCCAGTGCCAAAGAAGGATGGCAGGATCCGAGTATGCGTGGATTTCAGGGATTTGAACAGAGCCAGTCCGAAGGACGACTTTCCCTTGCCGCATATTGATGAGTTGGTGGACTTCACAGCAGGGCACGCGTTGCTTTCGTTCATGGACGGCTTCTCTGGCTACAACCAGATAGTGATGGCACCTGAAGACCGAGAAAAGACTGCATTCACCACCCCGTGGGGGACATACTGCTACAGAGTGATGCCGTTTGGGTTGAAGAATGCTGGAGCTACTTATCAACAGGCCGCGACCACAATATTGCATGACATGATCCACAAAGAGGTTGAGGTGTACGTGGACGACATGATTGTCAAGTCCAAAGAAAGAGAGGGCCACTACACCGCCTTGCAAAAGTTCTTTCAAAGGATCAGAGAATTCGGTTGCGGCTGAATCCTCAAAGTGTACGTTCGGTGTTACAGCGGGAAAAATGCTGGGGTTTCTGATTACACAGAGAGGTATCGAAGTCGACCCTTCCAAAATCAAGGCCATCTTAGAAATGCCACCACCAAGGACTGAAAAGGAGGTGCGAGGCTTTCTGGGTAAAGTGCAATTCATAAGACGGTTTATCTCAAAATTAACCTTGACTTGTGAACCACTTTTTGGTCTCCTGAAGAAAGGAAAGAAATTCCAATGGGACGGCCGATGCCAAGCTGCTTTTGAACAGATCAAGGAATACTTACAGAACCCGCCCGTGTTGTCACCACCAGAGCCGGGGAAACCGTTGATATTGTACCTTTCAGTGACTGAGACTACAATGGGCTGTATGCTCGCGCAAGAATCAGAGGACAAAGTGGAGAGAGCCATCTACTATCTGAGCAAGAAGATGCTAGAGTATGAGACTCGCTACACACCGTTGGAGAAGGCTTGCTTAGCTTTGGTATGGGCTACCAGGAAGCTGCGGCACTACCTGTTAGCTCACTCCGTAATGTTGGTTTCACGACTCGATCCCATCAAATATCTTTTCGAGAAACCAGCACTTACGGGTAGGCTAGCTCGTTGGTTGCTGTTGCTCTCCGAATTCGATCTGAAATATGTGACACGCAAGTCAGTCAAGGGAAGAGCAGTAGCAGAATTCTTAGCCGACCATCCGGTAGAAGGGGGTGAAGCAGTTGAGTACTTATTCCCAGATGAAGCCATTTTGCACATCGACGACGAATTTTGGACGATGTACTTTGACGGAGCGTCAAATCAGTACGGGTTTGGAGCAAAACGGAGGACTTTTCGGGGCGAAAACCGAGCGCATGCATCTTCCACTTCCTGAAGCAGAGCAGTAGTAGCATAGTTTGATGCTTTGCATGATTAGTTAGTGTGTATTTGTTTTAATTAATTAGTTTGCTAGTTGATTAATGTGTTGTAGTAATTAGTAATTAGTTTTCTAGTTATTCGATTAATTTGTAATAATTAGTCTAATTAGTTTAGTTAGCTTATCTTAGATTAGCTTCATTCGGACCCTCCTTTGTAAGGGCACAATATTGTAATAAGTGTGCGTGTGTGTGTGCGTGTCTTCCAACCCCGCATCTTTTTCCCTTTTATTGATCCGCTTTCGATGGTTAAATTAGGGACACGGTTCAATTAGCATACCTTATGCTTGCATGTTTGCATCCATTCATTTGTCTTGCATGCACCGAATCATTCAAACTGCATCGTCATTTCAATACTTCTTTGAATACGTGTTTAATCGCATGTTGTTCAAATTGAATCATATGCTATATTAGTCGCCGAGCCTATTAATTGCATTATTGCATGTGTTGCATTAGGCATCTTGTATAGTTAGGATCATGCATTTTTCTAACTAGTTTTTCTTTTGGCTCGAAGTACTTGGTGAGTTTTATGCTTTAGCATACTTGCATGAGTGTGATTTTCATATTGCCATGTTTCGCATGATTGCCATGAGGCTATGTGCTTAAATGCTAAATTGTTTGAATGCCTGTGGATGAAGGCTTGTTTGAATTAGAACAATTCAACAAATGTACGTTTTAAGCCCACTTTGTTGTGGCAAAATCATGTTTTAAGCCCACTATGTTTGGTGGCAAATCCGCATTTCTAAGCCCACTTGAGGGTGGCAAATTCAAATCATTTTCGCAAACAAACATGAGTCGAATTGTTCCAAGTCTTGCGACTAGTCTATACTTGTATGTGTGCGTTACATAGTAAAGCTAGTTTAATAACTGGAATAAGAACACATAATGTTTATAAAAAACATATCATGATTAGTAGAGACCGATCCTTTGATTGGGAGAGCGGGGGTGCTCATTTCAGGACCTTCCCCTCTCGTACCTAAGTTTCGAGCCGAGGCAACTTTGGTGATGACGGACACGTGGCCTTTGGCACAAGTCAGGGTTTCCTAAATTTTTTCAAAATAAAATATTTAGGTGGCGACTTTGTATCTGACAAAGCAGTCCAATTTTAGTATTATTTGATTTAAAATCGATTTTCCAGAAAGGTTTTCCAGATTTGGACTATTTGGTGATCATCAGTTTCACATTGCACTTGTGAGACTAGATTCAGAACCGCGGGAGTCCGAACTGTGAGGCCTTCTTTTCAAACCGTTTCCGAAAGGTCGGGGTGCGAAAAAAGGTGAGTCCACATAAGCATCAAGCAACTTGAGTTTGGAAACTAGAACACTGAAACGACCAGGAGGATGAGCCTTAGTGAAAATATCAGCAGGCTGATCTGTAGAAGCAGTAGGGAGAAGAAGAACAGTGCCACGTGTAATATGCTGTCGAATAAAATGACAATCAATCTCAATATGCTTGGTGCGATCATGGAAAACATCATTGTGAGCAATCTGAATGGCACTCCAATTGTCACAATAGAGAGAGGTATCACCAGAAGAAGAAACACCCATATTAGCATGGAGCCATCGAAGCCAGAGAAGTTCCTGAGTAGTATCACCAAGAGTTCGGTATTCAACTTCGGTACTAGAGCGGGCATTGAGGGATTGTTTCTTGCTGTGCCAAGTAAAAAGAGAATCCCCTAAGAAGAAACAAAAACCCGTGGTGGAGCGTCGATCAGTAGGATCTCCAGCCTAATCAGTATCAGAAAAGGCACACAGTTCAAGAGAGAAGTAAGTAGAGTAGTGAAGTCCATGGAACAGAGTGCCTTTGAGGTAGCGAAGTATGCGGAGTAGAGCAATATAATGTGGAGTGCAAGGACCGATATGTATTGACTAACAAGATGAACACATAGGCAATGTTAGGACGAGTCGCAGTGAGATATACAAGACTATCGACTAGTTAGCGATAAAGGGTAGCATCAGAGAGAAGATCCCTATCAAGAGGAGTGAGACGAATCTGAGGATCAACTGGAGTAGAGGTAGTTTTGCAATCTGTAAGACTAGCATGTGCCAGAAGATCGGATGCATATTTGGCCTGGGACAAATAGTAACCAGTGGAATCATGAGAGATTTCAAGCCCTAAGAAGTAGTTAAGAGTACCAAGGTCCTTCATCTCAAACTATCGATGGAGAAAACGTTTGAGGTGAAGAATACTAGCCACATCATCGCCAATGATAATCATATCATCCACATAAAGAAGAAGAAGAGTGGTACCATGAGTAGTAGTCTGAACAAATAAAGCAGAGTCATAGGAGCTAGAGGTGAACCCGAAGTCATGAATGGTGGAACTGAACTTAGCAAACCAAGCTCGGGGGGCTTGCTTGAGACCATAGAGGGCATGTTGTAGTTTGCAAACCTTATAAGCTAGATAAGTAGACCCAGGGGGAGGTTGCATGTAGACCTCCTCAAGAAGATTACCATTAAGGAAAGCATTTTTGACATCCATCTGAAAAAGCTCCCAATGGAGAGCAGCAGTAACAACAAGCAAACGGCGAACAGAGGTAAGCCGAGCAACATGGGAGAAGGTCTCCTCATAATCAATGTTATATTCCTAGTTGAAACCCTTTGTAATAAGATGAGCATTGTAGCGCTCAATAGAGCCATCAGAATGGGTCTTGATTTTGTATACCCATTTGCAGTTAATCGCAGTCTTTCCAAGAGGAAGATCAACAACATCCCAAGTATGAGTTTTGTCCAAAGCCTGGAGTTTATCAATCATAGCTTGCTGCCAAAGAGAATTAGTACAAGCCTCACGATAGGAGGTAGGTTCATAAGTAGAAAAGGCAGCAGACCCAATAATATAATCATGAAAATGAATGGGTGGTTGAGTTACCCGGTGTGGTCGACCCGTGGGAGGATCTGTGGGGGGAAGGGCTGGTGGAGAAGGAAAAGATGAGTTAGAAGGCACAATGAGAGGTGGACCATCAGGGAGAGCAATATGGACGGGATCAGGGGTCAACAAAGGCATCTTGGTGAAGGAGGAACGGGTATCAAATTCATTAGAGAAGAGATCTATGGAAAGATTAGTAAACATGACGGAAGTGGAGAGTGCGGGTAAGTGAAAGGAGGATAGGGAGGAAAACATTTTGTGCTCCCAGAAAACCACATGACGAGAGATACGAAGACGTTTAGAGAGAGGATCCCAACATCGATAGCCTTTAGTTTAATCCATACCCAAGAAAGCAGCAAAGATGAGAACGAGGTTTAAGCTTGGTGTGTTCATGGGATTGAAGTAGAACAAAGTAGGCAGAGCCAAAAACCCAAAGATTGGTGTATGGAGGGCGAGTGCCATGCAGACGTTCAAAGGGAGTTTGATTATTGATGACAGAGGTAGGAACACAATTGATAGTGTACGCAGCAGTAAGGGCAGCTGCCCCCCAAAAGTTTTTAGGGCAGGAAGAAGAGAGAAGGAGAGCGCAAGAAGTGTCAAACATATGCTGATGTTTTCGTTCAGCATGTCCATTTTGTTGGGACGTGCCAGCACAGGAACGATGAGGCTGAGTACCAAGACTCTGAAGAAAGGAAAGAAAATCTGTATCCCGATAGTCCATAGCATTGTCAGAGCAAAAAATTTTAATAGTTTTTGAAAATTGGGTGTGGACCATTTTGGCAAAGCTATAATAAAGGTGTTTAAGTTCAGACCGAGTTTTCATGAGAAAAAGCCAAGTAAACCATGAGAAATCATCAATAAAAACAAAAAAATAACGAGATCCCCCCATGGTAGTAGTAGGTGATGGGCCCCAAATATCTCAATGTATGAGATCAAAAGGTGCATGGGAAACAAAAGTACTTTTATTAAATGATAAAGCATGTTGTTTTGTAAGTTGACAGGGTAGACAATCAAAAGTATCTAGAAGTACATGACCCAATTGACCACTAGAAACCAAAGACTTTAACCGACTAAAAAATACGCCCTAAACGACAATGCCAACGATAAAAAGGCGACAAAGATGAAGCAGATGCAGGAGCAACTATCTGTGGGGAGTCAGGAACATGAAGGTGAATGAGTTCATAGAAACGTCCATGCTTACGGTTGATCCCAATAGTTTGTCTCGTCTGAGGGTCCTGCACCAAACAGCCATTAGCAGAAAATATGATAGTGAGACCAAGCTCACATAATTGACCAATGGAGATAAGGTTTAAGGTTAGAGTAGGGATATGATAAACTTGCGGTAAAGATAAATGAGATGTGGAAACAGAACCAACATGACTGACAGACATGAGAGAACCATCAGCAGTATGAATAGAGGGAATATGAGTAGATGGAGAGATGAAAGAGAATATAGTAGAGCTGGAAGTCATATGATTATAACAGGCGGAGTCAAAATACCAAGAAGAGTTACCTGGAGTCACAGACAAAGTAGTAGGAGGAGGTGTACTAGAGGTGGAGAGAAACTGTTTAAACATGGCCTCAACATCAATTTGAGAAAAGACAGGGGCAGACGGAGCAGGAGACTCAAAAAAATCCTTAGAGGCAACAGCAGTAGTGCGATGAGGAAAAGACTGCTTCCCGGATGATGAGAGCTCCCCCTGGAAGAGCCACCACGAGAGGAGTGGCTAGTGGAAGATGACCGAGATGGATTGTAAAAACAATCCTGCTGCTGATGACCAGAACCAAGTTTGTTACAGTATCGGCAGGATCTGACAAGGCAATGATCCAGAAGATGACTAGAAGCAAGGCTCTGATTCTGACAATAATGCAGGCAGTGGACCGCTGGATTGGTGAGGGCCGTGACTAAGGAGTTCCAAGAACAGTGTCCACATGATGAGTATGTAGAGTGCTAAGATGAGTCTTCTCAGATAACAGCTCAGAAATAGCCTGTTCAAGAGTGGGCAATGGAAGGCGATGAAGAATAGATGCACGTACGGGCTCAAAATAGGGAGTGAGAGCCATGAGAAATTGAACCAACCGCTACTGATTACGATATGTAGTGAATAAGGCAGCATCTTTAAGGTGAGGCCATGCCGATTCTGAGAGAGCAAGCTGGTCCCAAACAGAATATATCTGAGAAAGAAAATCATTAATAGATTGATTGGATTCTTGGCGCATGCGTGAAGTTGACTCTGAAGTTGATACTGATGGGCAAGATCGGTAGTTTGGTATCGTTCTTCAAAAAAATCCCAAATGGCTTTAGTAGGAGTGGTAACAGAGTCAAGCTGAAAACGACCAAATTGAAGACTAATAGAGGGAACAGAGGTATTCTGAAGCCAAGTAATGATCTAATAGTTTTTACTGTCCCAATCTTCGAGTCAGTCTTCATATGTAGCAGCAGTTTCATCGAACTCTTTCATTGGGTGGGTCACATCCCCGGTGATAATGCGCCAAAGTTTCTTACCTTTGAGGAAGGAAGACATGGCTTGGGCCCACAAAACATAATTAGAACCGTTAAGAAGAATAGAAATCAGATGGGAGGCAACATGGCGATCCATAATAATAGTGGAGTAGGACTAAATAAATAGGAACAGACCTGTAGGAGCAAAATCAAGTAAAACAGAGTGTACCGGTGAGTTCGAAAGGCCGAAAATAGCTAGGAAAAGGGCTGCAATGCAGAGATGATGTCAGCAGAGGGTGGAATGATGTCAGCGGCGCACAACAACAGACTGAGGTATGGTGCACAATAGCAGAAAGGGCTTGTGGCGCACCGTAGTAGAATGGCGCACGCGCGAACGCACAGGAACAAATGGCGCATGCGGTGTGCGCAATAGCGGAACGGCTCATGCATGGCGCATAACGGCAGGCGCGGCACACGCGAGTGCAAGGCTGACATCAGATGCTAATGTGAGCAAGCAATGAAGAGGGGTGTAAGGCGCGTGTGAGAGTGCGGCGGAAGCGGAGACGCGCCAACACAAGGCGGCGTGTGGAGACATTTTTGGTAACGGGGGGTGGTGTCGTTGTAATCGTGAGGTGATTTCGAGTATGTTGGTGTAGTGCCACTATGTACGGGACTAAGTACCAAAAATAGAAAAGGCCAGAAGTATAGAACTGCACTCTGATACCATGAAACGATAGTGGATAAAACAATAGTTGGTAGAGAGAGAGAGAGAGAGAGAGAGAGAGAATAAATTGTGTATTAACGTTATCATTTACAAATGTTAAGTTTGCTCCTTAATGGAGGTGAGGAGTCGAAAGTGGCCGAAAGGCTGAAGGGACAACACTAATAAAGTAAAGTAAGCATAATACACTAACAGCTAATATACACTAACATATTTTTTGGATATCACCCCAACCAACAAGCCAGCCACCGAAAGTGAAGGAACAGTTGGCTATGTGCAACGCCAGCCAAGCTCTCCACCATACTCTTTAGTGTATAAATGGAGAGGCTAAGAGGAGAGTTTAGAGTATAGAGAGCAATACAAGAAAGGAAGAATAAGTGATATACAAGAGAGTGTATATCTCTATGAGAGTGAGAAGAAAAACCAGAAAGTGTAAGGCAGTAGAGAGTGTGTGAGTTGAGTGAGAGAGTCTCCTCCTCTGTGTAATCTCTATTTGTTTTAGTGAAAATTTCTGGTTCTCTCCGTGGACATAGGCATTGAGGCCGAACCACGTAAATCTTGTGTTCATTATATTGTGTTTTGATTTTGTAGTTCAGGGGTTGCCTTAAATCCCAACAATTGATATCAGAGGCCGAACCACGTAAATCTGTGTTCATTATAGTGTGTTTGATTTTTGGTAGTTCAGGTGGTTTGCCTTAAACCCAAACAATTGGTATCAGAGCCTCATCAGTCGTTTTTCAGAAAAACAAGGTGTGTTTTTCAGAACTGCTCAGAAATCAAGTTGCTCGAAAATCAGATTTGAGCATACCAAGAGCAAGGTCTTGCTGAGAGGAGTCCAAAAATTGCAAAACAAAAAGGCCCAGAAAGAGGTCCCACGCACTCCACTCGCCTCTGAAGATAGCGCGTGAGGCCCACTATAAACAAACCCCATTTTTGACCAGCCCTAAGACTTAAAACGCTTTGTTTTGAACCACCCGA